>PISW01004398.1:9747-166923 GCA_004023785.1 Mungos mungo
GGGATACAGAAGTGCTGATGCATAGGAGCACATGTACCCCAATGTTCATAGCAGCACTGTCAACAATAGCCAAATCATGGAAAGAGCCTAAATGTCCATCACCTGATGAGTGGATCAAGAAGATGTGGTATATATACACAATGGAGTACTACATGGCAATGAGAAAGAATGAAATCTGGCCATTTGTAGGAAAGTGGATAGACCTCAAGGGTGTCATGCTAAGCAAAATAAGTCAGGCAGAGAAGGATAGATACCAAATATTTGCACTCATAGGTCTAACAGGAGAAACCTAACAGAGGACCATAGGGAGAGGAAGGGGGAAAGAGAGGTGGGGAGAGTGAGGGACACAAATCATGCCTTTATTTTTTTTAATGTTTATTTATTTATTTTGGCGGGGGAGGAGTAAAGAGAGAGAGGGCAGAGAATCCCAAGCAGATTTCACACTTAGTGCAGAGCCTGATGCTGGGCTCAATCTCATGATTGTGAGATCATGACCAGAACCAAAAATAAGAGTCAGGTGCTTAACCAACTGAGCCACCCAGGAGCCCCTTACTGAGTGCCTTTAATGTGCCAGGCACAATGTACAGAGGATACAATAAAAGCATATTGGGTATCATGGGTCCAGTGGTCACTGATAGTCTTTTAAAGATGCAGAGTTCACATCAGTGAGGGGTATTTGGTTTGCATGAGGCAGTTTTGTCCATTTTATTATCTGGATGTATTTATTGTCCTACAACACTATGCAAATTTATTCCTTTGTCTTGTAGCATTTCACATTCAAAAGTTAGGAGCAGAGAGTGTGTATCTTCTCTGTAGGTGACATGTTTCATCTATATGGCTTTGCAATTTTTATTCGTCCTTGAATTTCAATAACCTCACCAAATTAAGTCTCAGTCTTGGCATTTTTATGATTGTTTTCAAAAGCCAGTGATATCTTGCCCAATACCCCCTTGGTCCACCTGAATGTATCCATAGGTGAAGACAGTTCCCGGAATGCTTGCAGTTTCCCATCTCAAAGCTGAAGGCTTCCTCCAGTGCCAGGAGTTTGCTTGGTTCCTCGCCATCACAAGATGGTGGAGCTGATGCCACCAGAATAAGCCTCCACACTGGGGGCCCAGAGTCAGCTAAGTGCCCCAGCCTCCTGTTTGCTGGTGGCATTATTCTGAGCTGTGTTGCATTCTTGCACCTCTGATGTAGGGGCCCATAGTAACCATCAACACATTCTTCACTCCCTTCTTTTCCCCACCTTCCTCTCTTTCTTTGTGTCCTGAGGTTACCTCTCCAATAAACTACATGCACTCGGACTAAGGCAAGAAGGTGCACACTTGAAGATTCATACATTTCTCCACTTTAGAAAAAAATTCTTTTCAATGCTTTTCTATGATTTCTCTGGTTATTGTATTCAGTAACTCCAATCGTCATGCAAACACTTCATTTCCACGTAGTTCATTTCATCGTTCGTTCCTTTCCTCGTGGCCCATTTCAATTTCATTTCGTAGACTGTTTTTTTCAAACGTGCTTTTCACATAACTGATTCTATTTTCTGCACCTCAATTCTATTCATTGCTGCTTCCGGCGTGGTTTTCAGTACTGCAGCATAATGTTTTAATTTCTTTTCGTAGTGCTGCCATTTTCCACTTCATCTCAGACTCTTAACTTAGTATTTCCTGTGGGATAGCTTGAATTTTGTCTCAGGTTGGGCTCCTTGGAAAGCAGAGTCTGAGAAGCAGTTTAGCGTGAAATATGTTTATCAGAAGTGCTCTTGGATCAGCCCTTGTGTGAAGCGGAGGACTATACCAGACTGGGCAGAGGTCAAAATCAAACCCCGGTGTAGTCGGCCAATCTCAAGGGGAGTCTTCTGGAGATACGAAGACTCATTCCCAATGTCTCCTGTGAGGCCAAGATGGCCAGGCCTTTCCAACTCGAGCTGTTTGGTCACAGGCTGTTGACCACCCAGGGGAGGGTTGAATTAGGGCTAAGTGGCTCTGCCACCCAGTCAACCCCAGGCTGACAGCTCTTCCTTTTAGCCCTTGAATCTCCTGCTGGCTCAGGGAGAACTGGGTGGTACATCTCAGAGTCCGTCATGATTCATTCTCCAATCATCATTTTTAATTCCTATTCATGTTTATCTCTTTGAGGGTGCCATTGAGTATCTTTCATATTTTCTTTATTTCTTTGAACATTTCCTTTGAAATGTTCCATTTCCTTGCCTTACGTCTTCATTATGAATTTGGCATTCCTTCCCCACGGCCACTTGTGTGTTTGGTACACTCTTCTAGACGAATCATTTCTGCCTGTTACTCATTGCTGTTACTGAACAGGGAGCGTTTTCTAAGCCATCTCTCGTCCCTGAACACCATGAATGGACTTCTTTCAATGTGCCCACCATTTGCCAAGGTGCTGTTTCCATTTTATTGTTGGAACTTGTCTACCAAAGGGCTGGATATCGACAGCGCCAAGTGTGGGTGTGCATCTTTGGATTTTGGGAGGGGATGGAGTGCAGTGAGCGGTGCGTAAAGCTGCTTGTGACCAGTATCATGCCACCACAAGTCACGGGGGCTGTGTGTTTGCACATGTTGATCCCTGTGTAGGAGACGTATGTCCTTCTGCAACTTTCCTGGCACTTGCAGATGTATTCTGCAGCTCTCAGTTCAGAAGTCCCTCCTCAGCAAAGTTGTACCTGATCCCTGTAACCAGGTTCACATGCCTATTGTGAATACCAACAGCATGTCTTGATGAGAGGTTGGAAATAATTAAAATGACCTTTAATGAAGTTATTGGCCATTCAATTGATTGTCTTTAGGAATATAAGGCTGACCCGAACATGTTTTTAACACTCTCCGCCATTTCATTTTTATGTTTTTACAGCACTTAGCTCAGTTCCAATTTTACTGGTTTCAGAATAATTTTTTATTAGTCAAATATGCTGCTAGACATGAGATCAGAAAGTAGATCTGTTTACTCACCACTGTGTCTCAGCACCTCACACAACGCTCGGTATCTGTAGGTGCTCAATAAATTGCAGCTGAATGTAACAAACGAGGAAATGGAAGAATTAAAAAAAAAAAAAAAAGATTGTGCTGGATACCAAAAGTTGGCTGATTAGATTTCCAAATCTATATGACCCCTTACAAATGCTCCTGTTTTATAGGCTTTGAATGGATATATTTTTAAAAGGAAAGGAAAAGCTATTGTCAAATAGCTCCTGAAGCTCTGTGATGCTCAATACCACTATTGGAAAGAGGTAAAATGATGGGGCACCTGGGTGCCTGGGTGGCTCTGTCAGTTAAGCATCAGACTTCAGCCCAGGTCATGATCTCATGGTTCATGGGTTCAAGCCCTGTACCAGGCTCTGTGCTGACAGCTTAGGGCTTGGATCCTGCTTTGGATTCTGTGTCTACCTTTCTCTCTCTCTCTCTCTCTCTCTCTCTCTCTCTCTCTCTCTCTCTCTCAAATAAATAAAGAAATAAAGAAAGAGGTAAAATACATAGTCCTTGGCTTTGGGGGACTTTCAGCAAGAGATGAAACACTATCTAGACCAATAACGCATCCAAAGTGGGGTCCCTCAGTCATGATATCAGAAAATTCATATGTGTTCGTCATTCTGGTGAATATTTAAGGTCAGTGGATGGGAAAAAGTACTCATTTCTTATCAATATTTTCAGGTTAGTAAGAGCGAATTGGGATGTTTTAACATGAAACCAGCTCATCATAAAAGCATCAGAGTGATTTTCCAGGTGATTGGAAAAGTGTACTTCTGCCTTTTTGTTTTGTTACATCTTGTGGTGAAACACCCTAAAACCACCCAAGGGTATTAGCCTTGCAAATTTCATGTTCCAAAAAGAACATTCAGCTTCTCCCAGCCTTCAAAGAGGTTTTATTGGGGAAATCTGCACAAACTCATTTGTTTCTTCTAAATTTGCACGTTCTCAAAACAATTAAGTGTTTTGCGCATTATAAAATCTATGTCCAAGCTTAAGACAGATCAATTATCTTCCCTGGTGAGTGTTTGAAATATATTTATGTTCTGGTAACCTGAGAACTATTTCACATTGCCCATAAAGGTCCATGAATGTCAAATACTTTGAAATATTTTCCGAAAAGAAACTGAGGGTCTTATAAAAAAAAGCCTTTATTTTGTTCTAAAAAAAAAAATCTCAATTCTCCCTCCCCTGGAAATAATTGAATGTTCAGTTTATATGTTCTGACTATCCATCCTTTTTCCCCTGGAGCTCTTTTTCTTCCTAGACAGACTCTCCCTCCTTTTATTATCTCTTCAGCCTGAATATTGCAATTCCCATGAGGAGTGTGATTTTTGTCCACAATGGTAAATTGCGTACCCCTTTAAAAAACTAAAACTCCTTTAAAGAACTTATAGTCTAATACTTTTTAAAAACATAAATATCTTCCTTCCATGATAAACACACTTCTGACATAAGGAGGGAATCATGATGTGGAGTGAGAAGTTCACTGCCAGTCATTAATCATTTTGGTACCAAAAAAATAACTAATGAATGTGAAATAGTTTCTGGGAAGCCTAAATGAGCCATTCTGTGGTTTGTTATCCCTACTTCAAAGAACTCTTATTTTCACTTCTTTTGAGCATAGATTGTTTTTATGCTCTTGATAAGTCCCCTTACTATGCTAGCCCAACTTATCAAAATATATAGACTAGCTAGACTATTTCACAGAGTGGGGAATTGAGTCCCAAAGAGATGAAGAGACTCATCCAGCCAGTATATTAATCAGTTCATAGTTGCAAGCAACAGAAATGAAATAAGGGGGAAAAAAAAGAAAGGAAAACAAAGGTATTACACAGCTCTCTGGGAAGGTGAAGCCTTTTTTTGGAGTAGTCAGGGGCATTACCCAAAATCATGTCACAGAATTGGTCCACTGAAGGGGCACCTGGGGGGCTCAGTTTGCTAAGCGTCTGACTTAGACTCAGCCATTATCTCATGGCTTTGTGAGTTTGAGCCCCACATTGGGCTCTGTGCTGATAGTTCAGAGCCTACATCATGTTTTGGATTCTGTGCCTCCCTCTCCCTCTCTACCCCTCCCCTACTCCCGCTCTGTCTCTTTCTCTCTCTTTCTCAAAAATAATTAAACATTTTTTAAAATTTGTAAAGAATTGGTCCACTGGAAATTCTATCTCTATGGCTGACCAAATGTGAAATAGTTGCATTGGCCATCCCATCCCGGCCCCCACCTAACTGCTAGACTTTGGAGGCAGGTCCCTGGGATCACAGTCATCACCATCCCTAGAAACCTGAAGCCCGGCAGCGGCTCCCTTTTCAGCCTCTAGTTCTGTGCTTCTGTAGTTGGTGATTCAAAATCCGGATCCGTCAAGCCAGTTTGATGTAGTCTGGGTTGCGTAGTATGGTTGAAAATAAAGCTACAAAAACAGCTGGGGAGGAAACTATCCATAATTGTCAAGTGTATAGTCAGAGGTGAATCTGGGAATTTCATGAGCATCGAAGGAGAGTTAATATACTGCACAGGATTACACAGAAATGTTCTCAGTCCCTCCTTCTGTGTGTGTGTGTGTGTGTGTGCGTGCATGTGCACACGTGTGTGTCTGTCTCCCTTAATATCTGTAAACAGTTTATAAGAAGAAGACATGCCATGTTTGGAGATGGTTTTCATTACATTCCTCCTAACCAAATCCACCAAAGTTATGTCGGAAGTCTCTTGGAGCCCCAAACATTCCCACAGCCTTCTGTTTCCACTGCTCTGACAACTACCTTATAGCTCCTTTCTACAGCAGGAGAAGGAAGGCCATTTGAGATCTGATAATCCCAACGTGAAATGGCCCACAACGTCAGCGGAGAGCACCAAACTGGAGGGTGTACGGGGAAAGCAAGCCGAGAATAATGGGAGGGAAGGAAGAGAACAGATTCATGTGGGAGAATCACCTCCTTCACATATAAAACATACCGTTCTCTCAAGGGTGCCAGGACGAAGGAAGGCTGCCATCTCCATCAGTGACCCGGAGACGTCCCCTTGGAACAAGTTGTTTCTTAACTGCTTTTTCAATTCTTTTAAGTTTATTTATTTAGAGGGAGACAGTACAAGCAAAGATGGGGCAGAGGGAGAGGGACAGAGAGAATCCCCAGCAGGCTCTGGGCTGCTAGAGCAGAGCCCGACACAGGGTTCAAACTCATACACCATGAGATCGTGACCTGAGCTGACATCAAGAGTCAGATGCTCAACCCACTGAGCCTCCCAGGAACCCTGGAATATGCTGTTTATTTAGTTACAGAGTTTATTTCCTTACAAGTGATAGCACCATGACATAAAGCATGGGCATAGAGCAGCCATGTTCTGGCCTCCTCCTCAGCCCATCTCCCACGGCCCCTACCCCTCAGGGCTGTGCTCCAGCTCTTGTGTAATTCCTTAGCGCTTTAACTCACCACATTATTATCCCCACATAGCATTCCTTACCTGGTTTCCATTGCCTTGAACTTTTTCTCCATTCTTTTCCTCCTGGTTAATGCCTACTTATCCCACACCTTCCATAGAAGATTTTCCTGACCCCCCCGCCCCTCCTTCCTGGGTGACCCTCTGACAGAAGCCCTGCAGCTCTGGATGGTTTATGGAAGTTGTGGAGGCAAAATGACAGTGTGCTTCATTGCACTGTGCCCTCCAACTTGTCAAATTATGTCAGAATAACCTTTGCCAAAATCATCCTGAAGTTTCGCCAACTCTGTGATTGAATGAGAACAGCCATGTTGGCCGATGGGATAAAACAAAAGAGCAGGCCGTTTCCACCGTTTGGCTGAGAAGCCAAACAGAAGTGTGTAAGTTCATCCAGAAACTAGCTGCAGTGGGTAAACTAATGGCTTTAGAAACAGGATTAGGTTGGCAAAATTAGGACATACATTTGATTTTTCAGACCCAAATCTCATAGTTTCTTCTTAAAATGAAATGGGGAAAAAAACCCCAAAAACAAAAAACAAAACAAAACAAACAACAACCAGGAAACTAGGCTGGATAGCCCCAGGATCCTATGACCACCTATTTCAAACCTGTCCACATATGCACCCCTCCTCCAATCACATATGGTATTAATGAGGACAAATAAAGCAGCTTTTACACTAATGTAATTTTTGTTCTTTGGTTTTTGTTTTTACTTTTGGGGCTATGTAATGTTTAAATTATTCAAAATAAAATTGAATCAATAAGAATTGAAAAATAAATTCTGAAACTAGATACAGGGGTGCCTGGGTGGCTAAGTCAGTTAAGGATCCAAGTTCGGCTCAGGTCATGATCTCTATGTTTGTGAGTTCAAGCCCCGTGTAGGGCTCTGTGCTGCCCACTCAGAGCCCGAAGCCTTCTTCCAATTCTGTGTCTCCCTCTCTCTCTGCGCCTCCCCCATTCATGCTCTGTCTCTCCCTCTCCCCCTCAGAAATAAAATAAACATTTAAAAAATAAGTAAATAAAACTGGATATAAACATACTCCTATAGGCTCAGTTATAGTTCAAATAAGTCATATACTCATACTCTGGGGGAAGATGAAACTAAGCCAAGTAACTTCAGAACTCAGGACTTCAGTTATGTACAATTAGTCAAAAATAAAATGACAAGAGCAGCAAACAGATCCTAAGCCTTATTAGTATCCACCCTAACAAGGATGAGTAAATAAAGCATATTCATGTTAGTATGAGTAAAGCAATTCTGAAATTATTATGGGTGTCCTGGATGACCAAAGAGTGAATAGACCAATATTGTTGAGAATTGAGGTTTTCACTATGAAAGGAGGAAAATCCAAATGTGGAATGAGGGAAAGCATGGAAGAACACTTGGGTTTGAACTAGGATAGGAAGGAATTCTCCTAGCTCTATCCACCAAAAGGGATAGATCAATAACACCTCCAGTAATGAGGGCACTACTGTTCAGATTGTGGTTTTTTAAAAATAGTTTATTGTCAAATTGGTTTCCATACAATACCCAGTGCTCTTCCCCACAAGTGCCCTCCTCTCTTACCACCACCTCCCTTCCCCTCCCGCTCCCCCTTCAACCTTTGGTTCGTTTTCAGTATTTGATAGTCTTTCAGGTTTTGTGTCCCTCTCTCTCCCCAACTCTCTTTCCCCCTTCCCCTCCCCATGGGCCTCGATTAGGTTTCTCCTGTTAGGCCTGTGGGTGCAAACATGTGGTATCTGTCCTTCTCCAAAAGTGGATGGACCTCGAGGGTGTCATGCTAAGCGAAATAAGTCAGATTGTGGTTTCTAAGTACCATTCTCCACTTAGATTAATTGGGTCCTTGAAAAAATGGCCTTCTCCCAGGTTTGGGAAAATAGAAAACACAGAATGAATTTGGAATATCTTGTTTCCCTGGAAAATAAAAGAATACTCTAAAAAAAAAGAAAAAGAAAAGATGAGGTGTATTAAGAAGATATAGAAGTCACCTTGCAGCAGACCACTGCGGCTGGGAAAATTTTGGTATCAAAATAAATAAACAGTAATGGAAATGAACTAATTAATCAAATCAAATAAAAATAAACATATGATATTATATAGGAGATAGATGACAAGAAAGAAACTCTTTTTTTAATTTTTTAAATATTTTATTTATTTTTGATAGAGAGAGAGAGACAGAGCATGAGAGGGGGAGGGGCAGAGAGAAAAGGAGACACAGAACCGGAAGCAGGCTCCAGGCTCTGAGCTAGCTGTCAGCACAGAGCCCGACGCGGGGCTTGAACCCACGAATGTGAGATCTGACCTGAGCTGAAGTCGGAGGCTTAACCGACTGAGTCACCCAGGCGCCCCAAGAAACTTCTTTTATAGTTAGAATACCAATTAAGTGACACCCCAAATTATGAATTTAGAAAATTCCTATTTTTCTGCCATCATACTAAAAGCAAATCAGGAATGGATCATCATTAGGTATTAAATCTAGTTGTGATTTTTGTGTTTACATACAGCCTCAATATAGCTTTCTGCAAAATACTCTACAAAAGGAAAAATATGTCAACTCCCTACTGACTAGAATGGAGAAAACTTGTTACCAGGAAGGGGCAAAATGTCGTGTGCCGCGTGACGTGATTCGCTGAGAAGGACACAATATCACGTATGTAGGACTTTGACCAATTATTCTGGAAATTCCAAATTAATCCAGAAACATCATACAACCCAAATTGTGACACAATTTACAGAATTACTGCCATAATGTCTTAAAACATGCCAATGTCATGAAAAAAAATAAAGGCTAAGGCATTCTTCCAGGTTTTAAAAGGTTAAACAAATGTGATTATTAAATGCACTGTGCGATTTAGACCAAATATTGCAATGGAGGAGGAGGGGGATGCTCCAAAGAATATTAATGGAAAAAGTTTCTTAAATTGCAACGGGGATTGCAGAAGAAGTAAAAGTTTTGTATCAATGTTACATTTTCTGAATTTTATAACTTCACTGTATGTATGTAACAGAATACCCTGGTTCTCACAGAACACTGGGACATAGTATACACTGAGAAAGGCTACAAAGCTGCAAAGCTGCATGAAGTCTAGATGCCAATGATTCAGAAAAAAAGTTATAAAAGAGAAAGAGAAAAGGAAGTGATTCTGAAAAAAAATGTAACTGGAACTGCATTTCTTTATATATTCTTTCAATTATATTGTAAGCTCGAAATCATTCTAACATGAAAAGTTAAAAAAATATGGGCTGGAAAACAAGAGTACCATTAGAGAAAGTGAAATGTTAACACATGCTGACATATATACTGTTATAGTAAAAAGTGTTAAATGTATATAGTTAAAAACAAAACAAAACAGACACCTAGAGGAAACCTCAGCCCAATTCTGCTGCTGGAGGAACAGCTCAGGAAAACGTGGAGCCAGACACAGTGAAATGAGTCGGTTCCCAGAGTATTTTCAAAAGTGATTAATTAGGGAGCAGATTTCTAGCAGTTGGATCATCAGTTCTTTCCCAGAGCAAATGTATCCTTGGCTTTTAAACTCAGACAAGGACAGTGTGTTTGGGCACACGGGCCACATTACCCCTACACAGGTAGTAGAGGCAATGACCCAGATTGCTAGTGACTTTCAAAAGTGTGTGCTATCACCAAATCCAGGTGGAAAGCCACCAGAGCCATGTTCTGGAAGGTAGTGTGCCATCCTTGGAGACTGAATATAATAATCAGGAACAAGATCCACCCAAAGGTCAAAAGGAAATCTCAGATACAATGGTGAGCAATAAATCACGATACTTAGGAAAGAAAAATATGAAAGAAATATACTGAATTCAACAAATAACTAAAGTTCTGGATGTTTGATTTACTAGAGAAAAATAATATGGCTTTAATAAGCTTTATTTTTTGAGGGATAACAAGATACCTTCATTATAAATAAGACTAGGTAGCTATGAGAAAGAATGAATGAGGGGTGGCTGGTGGCTCAGTCAATTCAATGTCCAACTTTGGCTCAGGTCCTGGTCTCATGGTTTGTGAGTTCAAGCCCCCACAGCAGGTTCCTGTGCTGACAGCTCAGAGCCTGAAGCCTGCTTTGGATTCTGTGTCCCCCTCTCTCTCTCTGACCCCCCTTCTCTTACACTGTCTCTATCTCAAAAATAAATATTGAATTATTTAAAAAAATTATATAAATTTTTATGTGAGAAAATTTGAAAGGTAGCCAGAAGTGTAGAAATATAATGTAAAATTTACAAAACATTCAAGGAGTGAGTCAGTCCGGGTTCTTCAGAGAAACAAAATCAATACACACCTACACATACACACACACATACACACACATATATATGAAGGTACATACACACATACATACATGTATATATAATATATAGAATACATATAAAACATAGTATAATATGTATAATATATAAGCATAGTATAATATGATATCTATATTATATAAAATATATAGGGCACATTATATAGGATATTTTTAGAGATTTATTAAAACATTTATTGGCCAAAAATATCCCTTTACAGTAAGTTTGAGATCAGCCAAAACTATGGATCTTTGCATGGGATTTATTCTATGTAACAGGCTGAATGGCTCACTGCAGATTTGAAAGGTCAGGGTTATTCAAGTCACTGTGTGGCATCTCTATTTTTTTTCCCTAAAGGTTTATTTATTTATTTTGAGAGAGAAGTGGGCAGAGAGAAAGGAAGAGAGAGAATCCCAAGCAGGTTCCTCTCTGTCAGAGCAGAGTCAGACACAGGGCTAGATCTCACAAACCAAGAGAGCATGACTTTAGTTAAAATCAAGAGCCAGATACTTAATCAAGTGAGCCACCCAGGCACCCCACTGTGTGGAATCTCTTCAGGTCTTATGGCCACTCCCATACGGCAGCCATATAACCCCTCGATCACCTCAGCTGCTACGCTTTATTTTATTTTATCTTAGTTTGATTTATTTAGTTTTGAGACAAAGAGAGACAGAGAACGAGTGGGGGAGGGGCAGAGAGAGAGAGGGAGATGCAGAATCGGAAGCAGGCTCCAAGCTCTGAGCTGCCAGCACAGAACCCAATGTGGGGCTCAAACCCACAGACTGAGATCATGACCTGAGCTGAAGTTGGACACTTAGCCAACAGAGCCACCCAGGCGCCCCTCAGCTGCTAAACTTTAGATCCCAGTAAGCTGCAGAAATCAGCTACAAACTCACAGAGCTCTACCAATAATTTACATGATGCTATGCACTCATAGGACTATGTATTTAACATAATAAATAGACACCTTTTTAAAGTTTATTTATTTTGAGAAAAAGAGAGAGAACATGAGCAGGGAGGGGCAGAGAGAGAGAGAGAGAATGAATTCCAAGCAGTCTCCACACTCAGCATGGAGCCAGATGTGGGGCTTGATTCCATGACTGTGAGATCATGACCTGAGTCAAAACCAAGAGTGAGACATCCAACCAGATGAGCCACCCAGGTGCCCCCAGACACCTTTTAATCTAGAGGTTTTGGAGCGGTCTTTCTTTGGAAGTTCCTAGGAGCTGCTACAGCTGGGTGAAGCATTTCCACTAATGTAGTTGCAATAAATATTTTTACCTTAAAAAGAGTCTTCTAATAATTGAGAGGTGTGCTGATCCATGATCAAGAGAGACATCTCACCTGACAACTGAAGTACAAGGAACTGGCAAGGGGACTGGGGTGTCCAAGGTCATGCAAACAGCTTTAGAGTCAGAAGTATATGCAGATTTCCCAGCCTAGCTCTATAAGGCAGGCACTGGATGCGATTTCTATTATCATTTGTTTAGTTATAAGTGTCCCTTATTGTTACTAATGCACAAGTACTTAGGCTCCCAGGCTGGCCCTGTTTGAACATTCCTTGTGCAGTCTTCCCATTGTGCCTGTCACTGGGGCATCAGTTGGAGAGATCTAGATCCCCTCATTTTGCAAAGGCCCAAAGCCAATCTCCTGACCCCAAGAGGGAAGTAATAATAACAGCTGTAAGAGGTTTTGATCATAACACATTTAACATATATCGGCATTCTTCTAAGGACTTTGCATATATGAAGTCATTATACGTCACAAATATTTTATGAAGGAGGTTCCATAAATATCACGGTAATTTAAGATGAGGACACGGAAGCACAGACAATTCAAGTAAGTTACAAAATGGAAGTGGTTAAGGGAGGAGGGAAGGCTTTTGATGTATACAGTAACAACAGAAAAAACAAATTAGAGGAAGTGCAAAGCACCCGCTTGGGTCTAGTTAACAACAGGTAGTAGGGCACCTGGGCGGCTCAGTCGGTTAAGCCTCTGACTTCGGCTCAGGTCAGATCTCATGTTTCTGGGTTCGAGCCCCGCGTCAGGCTCTGTGCTGAAAGCTAGCTCAGAGCCTGGAGCCTGCTTCCGGTTCTGTGTCTCCTTCTCTCTCTGCCCCTCCCCTTCTCATGCTCTGTTTCTCTCTGTATCAAAAATAAATAAAACATTAAAAAAAGAAAAAAAAAATAACAGGTAGTAAATAAATGCTTGCCAAGTTACATGTCATAGGAAAACATCACAAGATGCTTCAGTTATGATCCTGGATATAAACACAAAAAGGAAACTATGGCTTGTAGAAAGGAACATGCTAAAAAAGAATTTGGGGTGGGGTCGATTCCTAGAGTGTCTCCATGGTCACGCAGGCTCTTGAGTCTTGCCCATGAAGAACCCACTGGACATATTTATGGTATCAGCCAGCATGCGTTTCAGATCATCCTGCCCCAGACTTTTGGTATCTTCCAAACATGTGGCACCAACGGGCAGCCATTGCATGTCATATTTCACGGAGCTTCAAAACCCTATGAGAATCAGGGCTCTGATCAGATCAGATCTCTCTTGTGTTCTGATCGGCACTGAGCTCTCTCAACTTTCCTTTTCAGCTTCTAAAACAAAATCTTGAAAATTCCTGTTATTTAAAAGCTTTTTTTTAGATGAAAATGTGGGGGAAATGGGCAAAGGAAAGGAAATCAGGAACATAAAATGAATTTTGGCAAAGCATGAATAACACTTATCCTCTTACAGCTTAAAAATGATCCCGCAAAGAAGCAGGAGAAAGGGTTTGGCCCATC
Source organism: Mungos mungo (assembly GCA_004023785.1). Taxonomy (NCBI): domain Eukaryota; kingdom Metazoa; phylum Chordata; class Mammalia; order Carnivora; family Herpestidae; genus Mungos; species Mungos mungo. Next base: position 23,260 of record PISW01004398.1, read on the forward strand.
AAGTCGACCAGTTGCCCTACACAGAAGGCAAACTCAAATTGCGTTTTCATACGTCAAGACCCAATTCAAATGGATTCTTCTCACCTCTCATCAATCAACATTGATTTTTCTTTGTTTTGCATAGTTTATTTTTCTTCCCTTACTTTTTAAGCTACAGAGTTTTACTTGCCTTTTTATTGTGTGTGTGTATGTGTGTGTGTGTGCGTTTTCTTTAAATCCTGAAAGCTAAAAAGCCTACCACAGGCATTTGAGAATCCACTATTACATATTCCTTCCACACTACATGCATTAACTATCAAGCTTCCAGCACCATCCATGGCAAACTATAGGTATCCTGTAAATTTATGATGTGATGTTACCTCGGAGGAACTTTGAAATCTTGGTCCCTCTCACACCAAAAAAAAATCATTAGCGTCATTTCCCCAAAAAGAGTGAAAGGTGACATTTTCCTGCTACGTATCTTCAAGTTACACATCATTGCCTGCTCCTGCAGATTGAGGGAGCTGGTATCACCACTGAGAAATAAAAGAAGGAGGAAGAAGAGGAAGAGGAAGAGGGAACAGCACCTGGAAAGTGCCAGTGGAGCCTGAGGCCATACACTGATGGGTGACATGTCCGAACTGAGCTCTTTTCCCTCATCACCTCCTGGAGACGTAGAAAGTTGGTTTCCCTAATAGCAGGACTGTGGGAGTTGAACAGGGAGGTGGCAGAGAAAAAACAAAACCAAACCAAAAAAGCACTCTGAAGAAAGTATCTAAATGCCAGAATTATGATGAGGTAGAAGGAACACAGAGATCTGAATTCCTTCAAATATCTCTGCATTAATTTCTTTAAAATTGGCTTAAAAATTAATCTTTGGAGGGGTGCCTCAGTGGCTTAGTCAGTCGGGCATCCAACTTTGGTTCAGGCCATCTCACCATTAGAGAGCTCCAGTCCATCATCCAGCTCTGTGCTCACAGCTTGGAGCCTAGAGCCTGCTTCGGATTCTGTGTCCGTCTCTCTGCCCCTGCCCTACTCAAGCTCTGTCTCTCTCTGTCTCTGTCTCTCTCTGTCTCTGTCTCTCTCTCTCAAATATAAACAAACATTAAAAATTATAAAATATATATTCATCTTTCAAGACTTTCAAGATGGTCCCGTGGACAAGGTCCATGGAAGGGACAATCACAGCTCTTTGCACTTAGTAGGTGTTCAGGAAAGGCTGCTTCTGGTCTCCACCCTCCTGCTAAGCCAGGGCTACAACATTTATTCAAGCTGTTACAGCACGGATTCCTCAAAAGGCAGAGACTGTCTCTTTACCTTTTCATTATATTTTCAGTGAGGCACACCTGTAAGGAGCGTCTTCTGCCATCGATGCAAACAATGTTAAAATTAACAGTCACTTGCCTACGACGTGTTTTTGTCCACTAAATTCTGCTCCCTTAGTCATTGTCCCAGAACCTTGCTGTTGGAAGGAAGGGCTCCAGCTATTGCTCTCTGCATCTTGGTAAGCTGACTTCCAGCCTTTAGATCCTTGATAAAAATCACTTTGGCTTGTCCCCGAAGTGTCTCTATTTTCACCTCCTCTCAAGAAAGATCTCATGGGCTCATTTCTTGCCTCTTCCGAATGTAAACTCCGCAAGGCAGTGAATTGTTCTTTAACGTATTTCCTAATGTGCCACGTTGCCTGCTCAGCCCGGGATGTAATAACTCACTAAGAATCGCAGCTGGCAGGGCCACTGGGGGAAAACATGACTACAGTCTCTGGGTCCTTACTGAGGGAGCTCATAAGCCCACACCTGCACCTTTATCACCCTCCTGGCCCTGCACAGCCCACCTCCCACCTTCCTAATCAAACGTGCTATTCTTCGGCCCCTGCAAGTATTTATATTTTATTAACCTACCTGCGAGTTTGCTGCATGGACTGCTCATACTATAATTCATTTTTTTATTTGTGTGCCCAGAAGCTTTGACCAATGGAGACATTTCTTTTTTTCTTTTCCATTTCCAAAAGCAAATAAAATCACAATGGGCCAGATTCCCCTCCTGTCTACTAACCCACTGGAAAAAAGTCCTACTTGGGGAGCCCTGGATTTATAGTGTCATATTCTTCCAACACACTCAGAGGAATGATACTTTCCATCAGAGATACATGAATATTTTGTGTTCAATAGCACATCAGTATATTTCAGAAACTTGCATTTAATGAAGCTTGGGGGCTTGCTAGGCTCCAGATCATATTTTTTATACTGCTCTATACACCCACACATAAGGATAGATACACACACGACACACACACAGAGTACAACTGTTGTGTTTAGAAAGACATCCGTCTCGGTAAGTGTCCCGTTTCATCACCGGCCGTGTTCTGCAAACCCAGGCTTCCCTTTGCTTTATGAAACTTACACAACATTACAAATCTTATTTGGCATCGTGACTTCTCATTCTTTCCACAACACTGCCTGCAGCTTAGCGGAGTGGTTAGTAACGAGAGCAACAAGCCAGGCTTCAGTGCTGTGGAGGGTGAGAATTAGCCACGGCTTGTTTTCTTTTATGTGGCGGCTGTTTCCACAAGAAAAGGTGGTTGGGGGGGGGTCTTAAAATCAGAAAAACGTAGCTCGGGCTCTACTCTGCCCGCCTCGTTGTGTGAGAGATGTTGGAGGATTGACTTCTCTCTCGATGGTCTCATCTGTAGAATGGGGACGATGGTCACTGTACAGCCTTCATCATGGATTGTCGTGAGGACCAAATTATGATGTCTCTGATACTGTTTTCAGACTGTGAAGTACTTGACTAACATTAATATCTTTATGTTAACATATTATCTAAACATTATATACATCACAAATACACATTTATCGTATCAAATTATATTAGTTACTGCCTTTGTGTATAGACTTTTTTCTTACCACCATCTATTACTTAATAGTTTAAGTAGATGCATGATAATATAGGTTTTATAATTTAGGTGAAGATAAATGAAAACTTACAAGATCTGGTCACAGCTCTGTCACCAATGATTGGATCTAGTAGATAGGCTTAATTTCTTAAAAGTACTTTGAAATCAATTAAGAATTAAATCCCACCTTTTCTCTTATATATATGGGGCCACTTACTTTTGGGGCCACTTACTTGTCTGGATTAAAGAGACATATGATCATAGTAGCATCAAGGGACATCAAGACATATGATGAGAGAGACATTAAGTTTTAGTTACTCAAAACCCTGTTAGTTTTCTGTGGCCAAGAGATATTCCTTTGTCCACTTTTGGAGAATATGGCTTTATGTAGGAAATCCAAAGGGACTTCTACCCCTGACCAATGCACCACCAGTATCAATTTTTTTCCTACCAAAAAAGGGGAAATGCAATCATCCAAGCCTAACATGAGACAAGACTCTTTTTTTCTCATTATTCACTGCCAAAAAGATGGAAGGGAAACTATAGAACCCTGATCTCCAAAGTAGAAATAAAGATTGATTTTGGCTCTTGCAATGCTTCAGAGTAAGTTAATGACTACCCTTCACCATTCATTACACCTTGCGTCTCATTAACCACGTCTAGGTAAGCTGAAAAGTTAATTTCTACAGAAAGAGAATTAGAGAATTAATAAGAATAAGTTCAACCCATAGTTTATAATTGAAGAGATTGCTCTTCTAAGACCCACAAGGGTAAAATAAGTGCTTTGCTCAGCCAAGCCAATGGTGTATGCAACCCAGAATTTTGTTTCTAATAATTTCAGGGAGATTTTCTGGGAGACTTAGGGTGCTGGAACTATCCACTGAAACAAGAAAGCCATTTGGTTCCAAAGAAAGTTGTTGAAGTGAATCAGTAGGTCTTGGATGACAGAGTTGTCAAAGAAAAAGGCTCGAAGGAAATCTGAAGAATTTGTTGAGAAAGGGGAATAGTTTTAGGTCAAAATCCTGTAGTGTTAAGACATGAAAGAAAATATGGAGAGAGAGCAAAAGAAGAATCAAAGTAATGATTTGATTCTCATGTAGAATGCTATTGAATTAGCCTGCAGATCAATTTAGAATTGAATTTTACCTATTCACCCAAACCCTTCCAACTGTTATTCACCCAAACCCTTCCAACTGTCAACCCCATTGTCTCAGTGAAGAGTTTAAGGTTGTTCACAAATAGTTGATGTTCCTACCTACATTCTTACCAGTCTGGATCTTTCTGAAGAGTGAACCTTCAATTGCCTTTTGCTCTTTAGGATAACTAGTGTGGTTTATCTATCTTATTATTCCTAGAATAACAAAGTCTCCATGTACTTAATAACAACATAGAGGGTTGCCTGGGTGGCTCAGTAGGTTAAGTGTCCAACTTCGACTCAGGTCATGATCTCACGGTTTGTGGGTTCAAGCCCCACGTCAGGCTCTGTGCTGACAGCTCAGAGCCTGGAGCCCACTTCGGATTCTGTGTCTCCCTCTCTCTCTCTGACCCTTCCCTGATCATGCTGTCTCTCGGTCTCTCAAAAAATAAAAATAAAAAAAAAATAACATCATAGAAGCAAACCCTATAGTTAGTATTTACAACTACTAAAATACTTTACAAAATACTTCCTGAACCATTATTTTATTCAATCTTGAATCCTGTGAGAGAGACACTTTAATCTCCATATTAAAAGAGAGGACTTTGGGACTCAGAAATAAAAGGAAGAAGGAAGTGAAGGAAGAAATGCCATCAGCCAAGTTAAACTTGTGACAAGACACTTTTTCCCATTATTCACTGCCACCATGGTCAAGTGAGAGCTGAACAAAAAAAGACCTTCTTCTCAGTCCTATAGTAGTAAGAGAAGGAAATTAAATTTTTGTCCACTGATCATCACACCCATGATCTTCTGGGGACTAAGCGAGTGGTGAGGCTCCCAATGGAGGGGCAGGATAGACAGCTGAACAATGCAGCACCTGAAACCTGAAGTGCCCCCCCGACCTTTAAAAACCCCAATACTACCTGCTCCTAATGTTCTCTGTTGTATTATACCATGTAATAGGCTCAGACAAGAGTCATATCTGCCTCCTCTAAACCTCCATGCACTTCGCTGGTGCTTTAATGGGCCCTTTATGTCAGTATCACAAATTACTTTGAAATAGTAATAGTTAACATTTATCTAGAATTTACTATGAGCCAGGCTCTCTGCTAAGTGCTATACATTGCAGTAGACTAAATAATGGCCCTTCAAGATAGTCACATCCCAATACCTGGAACCCACGAAAGTGACCTTATTGGTGAAGGGACTTGGTAGATATGATTAGGTTAAGGGCCCGGAGATAGGGAGATCGTCCTGGCTTAGCCAGTGAGCACTAAATATAGTTACACATGTCTCTGTGAGAGCCAGGCACAGGGAGATCTAACACAGAGAGACACATCAGTGGACACTGTTCCAAGAGGCTAACCTATTGACTCTGAAGATGCTGAAAGGGGTCCTGAACCAAGCAATGAAGGAATACAGTTCTAGAAGCTGGAAAAGGCAAGGAAACCGATTCTCCCAACAGCCTGCAGAGGCAGCGCTGTCCAACTAATGCCTTGATTTCAGCCCTGTGATACTGTTTTCAGACTTTTAAACTCCATAACTGTGAGAGAATGAATTTGGGTCATTTTTGAGCCCCCCAGTTTGTGGTAATTTGTTACGGTAGCCACAAAGCATTCATGCATATATATTGATCTATTTAATCCTCCTAACAATTTTAGGAGATGGGTACCATCATTATTTCCATAATACAGATGAGAAAACAGAGGCATTGAGAAATGAATAGGATTACTTCCAGCGTAAAGCCAGTTAGTGCAGAAGCTGGAATAGGAACCACAGATAACCTGCCTCCAAAGTCAATGGCCCTCACCACTGCACAATCGAACCTTTAGATAAATTGTGAATTCTGGTTATGAACGTGTCAATCACTTGTCTTACCCCCTATTCTTACAGTACTGGTCACAGAACTTCCGGTGCTAAGATCTGCATGCTTGTGTCAAAAACCATATGTTGAGGGGCGCCTGGGTGGCTCAGTTAGTTGAGCATCCAGCTTGGGCTCAGGTCATGATCTCACAGTTCGTGGGTTCGAGCCCTGCGTCAGGCTCTGTGCTGACAGCTAGCACAGAGACTGGAGCCTGTCTTCAGATTCTGTGTCTCCCTCTCTCTCTGACCCTCCCCTCTTCCTGCTGTCTCTTTCTGTCTCTCAAAAATAAGAAAAAAACATTAAAAATTTTAAAAATTAAAAATTAAAAAAATCATATGTTGAGATTCTAAACCCTAAAATGATGATATTAGAAGATGGGGGCTTTAGAAGGTACTTAAATTATAAGGGTAGCATCTTCTTGAGTGGAATCAGTACTTTACAAAAGAGGCTCCAGAGAGATCCCTTGCCTCCACCTGACAGGAGGATACAGGACAAGTGTATGATGCGGAAGACGGCTCTCACCTGAGCAGGCCAACATCCTGATCTCCGTCTTCCAGCCTCCAGAACTGAGACCGGAAGTTTCTACTGTTTATAAACTGTCCACTCTTTGACATTTTGTTACCGCAGTCAAAGCAGACTAAGACATCCCACAAATGAAATTGATGCTTTACAAACACTGTTTTAAGTTCTTTTTTACCACCATCAAAGTTTATGGATGCTGGCTCATTTTACAATATTTAGGAAGTACAGAAAAAAAAGACACCCATGATTTTAAACATTCATGTCCCAGAAATAAGCATGTTAGTTAGTACTCATGTATATATCTTTGCATACATTTTATGCTTATAGCTTTGTTAATTTTAAATAGTTGCAGCCTTAATACAATGTAGAATGGCATATTTTTCTGTATGTACTGAACAATTGGACATTCTTCTCTATGCTTAATGATATAATCTTTAATAATTATGTTATAAATTTTTCCTTATGATGATTTTTCTTTTTATTATCTTTGATAAAATTATATGTGTAAAAATAAGTTTAGATTTGTAATGTGAATTCCCTCAGCTGTTAATCTCCCTCATTGTTAGTGTATATTCCCAGATAGGATGGATAGATGATCGATGACTAATGATAAGTAGATAGATAGATAGATAGATAGATAGATATACATATATGGAGATATAGAGAAAGAGAAACAGAGAGACAGAGAGAAAGCACAAATATAGGGCCATGCTCTATATATATCAACTTGCAATATACTTTTTGATTCATCAGCATATCATGGATAGCCTTACCTGTTAACAGGTAAAACTCAGCTTATTCTAAGAATAACTGCACTATATCCCACTAGTAGTTGTACCATATTTGATGTACTAATGGACATTTATCTCTAGTATTCTGCTGTTTCAAGGCTGCAATAAACATCCTTGTCAATGTTTCCGTGTTTTTCTGTATGAGAGTTAACTTAAAAGAAAATTTTGCTGGTCAGCAATTTTATATATTTTTTATTTGATTGGTACTGACGAGTTGCTCACTGAAAATGCTGTATCAATTTACACTGTAATATGTAATATATTGGAGAACCGCATTCCCTATAGTGTTAGTAACAATAGATATTGTGCTTAGTTTCTTGGTCTTTGAAAATAGGATAGTTTAAAAAATCGTATTCCATATTTTTATTTTATTTATTGAACGACAAATTGTTTGAGCCTTTTGTTCATATATGAATTATTCATTTTTTGGTATACTACCATTCAAATCTTTTGACCATTTTTCTCATTTTTTTTAAATTCACCACTTTGATTCATGGCATAACATTCCAAACAACAGATGCAGATGCACTATTGAATTCTATCATTTTCCAAAATTGACAAAAATGATAGAATAAACATCTCTGCGCAAAACCTTTTGTACTAGGATAGAATATATACTTAGGATAGATATGTTTAACCTTGTTTTGGAGTAAAAAAAGGATATACATTTTTAAAGATTTCTTGATATTTTCCAAATAATCTCCCAACAAAGAAGTAATACATAATAGTGCCCATTTCATGGAAAACCAGGTAAAAAGTAACATTAACTTTATCAAAACTGTTTCTGAGTAAGCAGGTGAAAAAGCTCAAGTTCAGAAAAAAATGTGTTTAGCTAATTATAGTACACTTGAGTGTTCTATTTATTTATTTATCTCTGTTTTCCTTTTGTGAATTACTTTTATTTTCCTTTGCTCATCATTCCATTGAATTCCATTGCTACTAGGAGGAGTCCAACCGTTGAGAGGTCCCGTGACTTTTCGGTTACTGGGGCAGTAAAAAGGAAGCGGAATTTAACCTGCTGTGGTTTGGTGTAAGAGACTTTAACACAAACGCTTAATATAAGTCTCCTTTTTCCAGTTTTCTTTCCATTATGATACACATTGGTAATCTATATTTTGCTATTAACAGAGTCGGTTCCTTTAAGAGGGACTTAGTCAACAGCCAGGGTGTCCAAAGTGAGTTATTTGGAACAGAGTTAAGATCAAAAGCTTGTTTGCAAACGTCTCGTCCTTTGGAATTAGCAGCTCTGAAGAGGTCATAGCTAGCTAAAAAATTGTCCAAGTCTTCCATCCTTCACTCCAATTTCTTTTAAGGATTAAGATCAAAATTACTTTGCTGGGGCTTTGTGGCCGGACATCAATTGTTCTCAGTAGATTTACAGGCTTATTAATACTAACCTAAAAATAATAATGTTAACTCTCTGTTTCTCCTATTGGCTGGGAACATAAGCCAATTCTTTATTTGCTCTGTACTCTTGTGTCTTATGTATCTTGAAGTCTTTAATACTTGATAGTAAAACATTTTTTCATTTCCTTTCACTAGCTTTTCTTTCATTCTTTTTTCTTTTAATGTTTATTTATTTTTAGAGAGAGAGAGAGAGACAGAGAGAGAGAGAGACTGAGAGCATGAGCAGAGAAGGGAAAGAGAGAGGGAGACAGAGGATCTAAAGTGGGCTTTGTGCTGACACCAGTGAGCCTGATGCAGGGTTCAAACTCATGAACCTTGAGTGAGATCATGACCTGAGTCGAAGGCAGACACTTAACCAACTGATCCACCCAGCCTCCTCCTACCAGCTTTTCAAGCAAAGAAATTCTCCCTATACAAACTTCCACATGCTTGCCAGACTTTATATGAATTTATTTCTTTTTCTAAGTTTATCATTTGATGTTTTAAATATTTAACCCTTTCGTCATGAATTTGCTTTGCTATATGTTGCTATGTGAGGCTTCAAATTTATTTATTTTTCCAAAGACTAGTCACTGTATCACTAGCATTTATTGAATACTTTTATGTATTAAAGTTGGTCAAACTTCTTTACCTTATGCTGAGTTATAATTAAACTGCATTGAGTTATCATTGATTTTCTTCTTTTTTATACCAATATTCTATCACTTTAATCATTGTAGTAATAAAATATATTTTCATGTTCATTATAAAGGGTTTTTCTCCTCATTGTTCTTTTTCTGCATGTTAGCTAACTTGACAATAAACTATATATATAAAAAATTCTATCTGGGGTGCCTGGGTGGCTAAGTTGGTTGAACATCCAACTTCAGCTCAGGTCATGATCTCACAGTCTGCGGGTTCGAGCTCTGCATCAGGTTCTGTGTAGACAGCTCAGAGCCGGGGGCCTGCTTCAGATTCTCTGTCTCCTTCTCTCTCTGCCCTTTTCCCATTCACACTCTTTGTCTCTCTCTCAAAAAGTAAATAAACATTAAACACATTTTTAAAAAATATTCTAGTTTCTAGTTTCAGCTATTCAAGAAACACTTCAAGAACAGGGGAAGAGAGGAATGGATTGAGCATGTCAATAAGTGAACCAAGCCCACTTCAGGGCTCTTTCGTCTGCAAGGTGGCAGCCCTGGAGGAGAGAACTGACTTCCAGAAGCCGCTGGGAAGTATCACAACACCACCAGAGCATCGTGTGAATTATTTCATGACTTCCAGTCTTGCAGCATAAGCCTGGAAGTTACACAGATGGTTAAAGAATCAGTCGTAAACCATACAAGTTGGAGTCAAGACAATGATATAATCACAAAGTGATAACGTATTTCAAGACTCACTTTATTTTGTTTCACTGAATGTTTCCTTGTACAGCAACTTGTTTGGCTCTATTAGCATGGATCTGCTGAAGTAATGGAAAATGACAGATAAAACTGCTAAGCAAACAAATTTAACTTTTTCACATGATAAATACGTCTATCATCTTATTAAAGAAGCTAGAGAATAAGTCCTCGTAAAAGCAGTTACAAAAAAGTTGTTCTGCTCCTAAGGCATCTTTTCCTTTTACAATATATAGAGGAAATAGAAGTTTCTTTCAAATTCTCAAAACTTAAATAAGGAGTTATGTTTTTCAAATGCTGCAAAACCAAAACAAAAACAGACGTGTGAAATTATCAAGAACTATAACAGTTTTGGTATCTTTTTTATAGTTTATTTATTTATTTTGAGAAAGAGAGAGCATGAGCAGAGGAGAGACAGAGAGAGAAGGAGAGAGAGAATTCTAAGCAGGCTCTGTACTGTCGGCATGGACCCCAGTGCAAAGCTCAAACTCACAAGCCATGAGATCGTGACCTCAGCTTGAAATTAAGGGTTGGACGCTTAACCAACTGATTCACCCAGGCATCCCACAATTTGATATCTTAATTAAAGTTCTGTCACCAGGGCATAAATGTGTAAATAAAAATAGAAGTTTTAAGCCAGTACTAAAAGGCTATTTACAAGTTCAAGTAATGACATTTTCTTGAAGCAAAAATACTGTGGCCTGGCCCTGTGATACAAATCCCAATCATCTGAAGCCCAGTAATGGGAAATACTGGATATTTCCCCTCAAAACAGAAATTGAGTTTGTATCATATATTTAATTAGCCCCATAGCCTATCCACTAGAGCTAAGAGCCAACCATGCAATTTTCAAAGGTTTTTAATTAGTGGAGAAACACACACACTTACAAACAGAAACACACAATGAATCTAACAGATAAAACACAAAGAAACCTTAGATTTGAATGATCTGGGCTTAAGTCAGTTTCACATTTGTTGTTAATCTACGAAATCTTGGACAAGGCATTTAAATTCAGACTCAAGTTTTCCTGTCTGTAAAAAGTGAACAATAATAAGTAATGATTATTGAATCCTATATCACTGGAGTTTCTAAGCATTAACTAATACCTAAAAAGATATTTGGTAAAGTGTAGAGCACTTTGTGGAAATTAAGCTATTATTACAAAAGTCAATGCAATAGTTACCGATATCTATTAAAAATTCTCCCCTTAAATTGAAATCATTTATGATGAGAAGTATATTTCCAACTCAATTTACTTTCCTTTCAAAGATATATAGTTTATTTCCTCAACTTTTTGGAATTACCTCAAACTTAGACTAAATTTGAAAGAACTCTTCAATGAAGACCTTTGCATCCTTCACCCATCTTGTTACATTCAGCAATTGTTAACCTTTTGTCACATTTTCTTCATATAACCCTCTCTTCTTGTATGGGTGTTTCTATGTATCTTATAAGGTTGTGAAAATAAGTTGCATATCATTCTACTTCATCTCTAAATACTATCTCCTAGGACCAAAAATTTTCTCAGGAAATCGTAATACTAAAATCACAATTACGAAATCTTACATCGAGGGGCGCCTGGGCAACTCGGTCAGTTGAGCATCTGACTCCTGATGGGCTCAGGGCATGGGCTCACAGCTGATGAGCTTGAGCCTCAAATCGGGCTCTGCGCTAACACTCCGAGCCTGCTTGGGATTCTCCCTCTCCTTCTCTCTTTGTACGTGCCCCCGCTCATGCTCTCTCTCTCTTTCTCTCAAAATAAATAAGTAAACATTAAAAAAATAAATCTAACATTGATACATTGATAAATTATTAATAGACCATTTATATGAAAATATTTCTATCTAGAATCTAATAACTGATCATAAATTACCTCTTGGGGTTCTATTTCTTTCAATCTTAAATAACTACCCTGCTTTTTTTTGCTTTATTATTATTTTTTTTTTGGTCTTTTATATCAGAGACATTTTTTAATGTTTTTTTTTCTTTTGAGAGACAGAGACAGTGTGAGCAGGGTAGGGTCAGAGAGAGAGGGAGACACAGAATCTGAAGCAGGCTCCAGGCTCTGAGCTGTCAGCCCAGAGCCCAACACAGGGCTCGAACCCATGAACCTTGAGATCATGACCTGAGTCGAAGCCCCGGAAGCCAGATGCTTAACTGACTGAGCCATCCTGGCGCTCCAACATTTTTTTTTAAAGGGACAGGACACGTGTGTTATGTTGTAGATGTTCTTCCATGTAGACTTGTCTGATGGTTCCTTATGTTTAGATTTTAAGTATTTTCGGCAATGATGCTTCTAGGGATGCTGTCTGCATTTCAGAGCGTTTCATCAGGAGGGATCCAATGTCAATTTGCCCACTACTAATAATATAAAGTTTCAGATTGCCATTAATATAGCATCTGCCAGATCTCTTCATTGTAAAGTATTTTTTCTCTCTATAATTAATTACCAGAGGGCAATTACTTGAGCATATGGATATTCTTTCCCCCAATATATGTTCACTAGTGTAAGTCATTTTGTTTGGGTTGTGATTTTTAATATGCACATACACACATATAAATGCACTACTTGGATTCTTGGTAACTGAGAGGTCTAAATAATCTTGATATTTTAAATTATCCTATGAGAATATATAATGAATTGAAAGGTTAGATTCTGATTTCTGGTTAGATTTCTGAAATGTTAAAATACTTTGAGTGCTTTTAAGTGTTTTATGATCATATATTCATTTCAAAATAAAAAATAATATCTTGAGGCTCTCTCTTGTTCCCGGGAGCACACAGAGAGCATGAAGGCCAGGAAGGAAGTAGAGGTAGCTCATCTTTGCACAGACAGAAAGAAGAAGAAATCCCAAAATGTTTCTTCATTTTCATTTTCACTCACTGCCTTTCAAAGGCAGGGTTAACTTACGAATGTCCTTATCTTCAAAAAATATCAAATATTTCAAGTAATCCTAAGAGGTCCTGCAATCCTTTTAAATAACTTGGATCGACCACTTGAGCAAGAAGTATTGAAAAGTATGCAAATGAGTCTATATGTACCCATAAAAGGTAGCGATCTTCCACAAATGTTTCTGAAAATTCTCTTGGCTGAGTGTCTATGGACTTATTATGTTTAAAACCTTTGCTCCTAAGCATTCATGTAGGCTGACTTTTCAATTTCAAGGGATTTCAGTACAGTTCCCTGCAATTTATCATGTGAAAAGAATTAACAAGAAAGAAAATAGAAGCACATTCACACTTGCCAAGGCATTTCCCTTCACATGGAGAAAAAGCTACTGAATGAATAATATAAGAAAGATGATTTTGGTGCTTCAGAAACAGAAAAATTACTTAAAGTCCCAGTTAGTGAAGCCAGCCTTCCTTTTCCCATAGAATATGAATAAGCACCAGATATTCAATAGAAACCTGCTATAATCCAGCTCATTATCACATGGGTTCAGGCACTAAGGGCTCACTCCAGTTTCCCACCTTCCACACAAAATGCTCTAAGAAGGTAAGCATTGTCACATGTCTCTACATATGTGGCAAATCCAAAGAAAGTCAATCCTCTATTTTCTCATTTTTTCCAATACAATATCCCTAAATAAAGGTTTTAGCCAATGTGAATGTACAAACTTATATAGGTTTATAATACACAATGAATTAACTTAGTTATACAATTTCAGAATCTTACATGCTATTGTTAGCCAGAGCTAACTTTTGGTTCCTCTTTCAATACTCACTCCGTTGGTGTTCTCATCCAGTTTCATGGCTTTAATCTTCAAATATCTATATTCCAGTGATTCCAAATTCACCCAGAAATGTTGTCTAATCACCAGACTCAGATATCTAATTTTTATTCAGCACCTCCTGTTGGGTATCTAATAGTTCAGACATTCCACAAACTGAACGCTTGTGTCTGCCTCTCCCAGGTGTTCTTATCTGTTAAAGTTGGCCACTCTACCCCTCGGCCCCCACATGGCACCCCCCAACTCAGGTGAGGACGGCGTAGGAGGGAAGCAGAAAGGAAAGGGCTTCTGAAAGATAAAAAAAACTCATACATGGAGTACTTAGAAGATCATCCTTTCCTGCGTAGAGTGCCGTGGGAGTGTTACATTACGGTGCAGAGAATCTTTACAGTTACTCAGCTGTATTGGAAGAGATTTATATCAAGATACTGCACCGGAAGGTCAGAACGGAATCAAAGAAACCCAGAACGGAAGTCCATCAGACACAGAATACCTTCATATGTTAATTTCTGAGCCCTCAGCAATCACAGAGTCCGGACACTCCAGGCAATCAGCACCTCATACCCGTGGCAGTACTCATTTGGTGTGCAGCAAAATGTGACAAGAGAATAGACCGTGTGGGTCAGAGGAAAGATAATCCGAACAATACGGCAAAAGTGCAAGATCTAGATCAAATCCAGGCAAGAAACACTCCTCTACCCATTGCTAATTAGGCTAGAAAAGAGGAATAAAAATTTAAAACTAGAACCACATTTCTGTGATCCCTGCATAAGTATTAATTTGTCCTATGAATCTCTGCTTAAATTAGTGCTTCAAAACATGTGTGTCACTGTTTTGTGATGTGGTTTAGCTCTCCTCAACTTTTTCTCTTTTTTTTGTAAACAAAGTCTTGCTGTTTTACACAACTGGCTTTTACGTTATCCAAATAACATCACATGGTTCCTTCTACATGTAAGAAACACAGAAGCAGGCTTGAAAAAACAAAGGTAGTATACACAGAGAGAACATAGACCAACCTCATCCGTAAACATAGAGGCTGTTTCAGTTATTTCTAAGTGTCTTTATAATTTTCCAAATGGAAGAATCCCACATAGTATTGCTAAGAAAACATACATGTCCAGGATTATGACAATTAGCATGTTAATGGCACTCAAACATGTGATTGGCACCCAAGAAGTACATGGATACCCAGGATAATTAATACCCTTGAATCAATCCAACAGCCCATGCCAATGCCCAAGTTAAACACCGGGCTTTAAAACCAAGAAGTGTTATTTATAAAAACCAGAATTCTTGAGATTTTAATTTTTTCTAAATTGTGTGTGTGTTGGGGAGAAAGGATTAAAAAAACAAATAAGTCAATCTTTGGCTTAGTTTCTGTTTCAATTTATGCACCCATCTGCCATAGCCTAAGGTGAAACAGTACTCATTTTAATCATGAAAAACATATCCATCACAAGTTATCCTGAAATAAATCACTCCCCACAGCAAAAACAACATAAACATGGATGACGCTACAAGCAAGCGAAGGAAAAAAAGAGTGAGAGAGAGAGATGATAACTTTTTGTCTTACCTAAGAACTTCTCCAATTTAATGAAGGCTAAATCTCAAATCAGCATTCTTCAAAGTCAACTTCTCCAAACATTTCAGAAACAAAACAATTAAATTTGATATTCTCAAACAAATCTTTCAAATTATAGAATTGACATAATAGTACAATGGCTTGTAAATTGCAAGCAGCAGTTAAATTTGGTAAGAAAGCTGAAGTCTACAGTAAACTCACTGAAATTCCTTTCCTTCAGCCTAACAATTTTTGTCAGCTTCTGAAATAGGCCCATAGATAATGTAAACATTTTGACAGAAAATTGGTGGTGGTGACTATGGCGTAAAACTATCTCAGGACAAATGTACTGTGACTTGGAACATAAGATACAATTTTCTTTGCATAGAGGCAAAATGAAGTGATGACAGAGTTCACAAAACCTATTCTCCTCTTGAAATTGCATTCCGACTTTTCCTTTCATTGGGCATCTTTCAAAAAGAAAAACTCGACACTCCAAGCAATTCCATTGACATTGGTTTGCAAGTAATCACTATTCCAGAACTTGCTTTTTTCTTTATATACTCTTTCTACCTACAAGAGTATTAAAAAGACATTCCTGTTTTGCTGTGTTTTATTAAGAAGTTTGCTCCAGGGGGAAAATTGAGGTAGCCCTAATGGGACTTCTTGACTGCGTTTCCCATTTCCTCTCGGCTTCTGCACATGCTGTCTCCTCCTGACTGTTCTGTCAAATAAATATTTCCAATTGGATAATGGCAAGCATAGCACCTGTGGTGTGAGAATAAAATTTCGGTTATAGTTCTTTCTTTCCAACCATTTGGTTCCTGGGTACCGACTCCCTACTCATTTAACTTTTCCTTCTAGAATTCCCCTTGAGATCTGTGTTTTAATAAAACGGAACTATCTCCAAATTTCAAGCCAGACTTGGTGTTTGTCTCTTTTTAATCTACTCATCATCAGTCCTCACATGTTCTTACCCTGGGTTTTTCTGAGTACCTACTGATATAGTTTTTAAGGTCCAGCTCAATTATTAACCTGCTTGCAAAGCTTTTTCTGATCTGCTACCAAGATAAACAAATTATCATCCCCTAAAATCTTAAAATACTCTATGAACATCTCAAGTTACGTAACACAGTCTACTTTGTGTTCCATGAACTTCTCCCCCTAGCTGGATAACAGCAAGATGGATGCATGGCAACTACCTGCCCTTTTAACCTACCCCCCCCCGCCGGACCCTCGCCTGGGGACTAGACCTAACAGAACACTGTGGGCAGGGTCATCAGTGATTCTGTGTTAAAAAGTGAGAATTTATATTTTTCACCAAATCAAGGCACCCAGCCTTGGAAAGTCTATTATTGCCTAGGCCCCAGTTCATAAAAATACCACTGAAATTTTTCATTAATTAAAGAAAGGTACAAGTTTAACATATGGAAGAAAATTCTCCTCAGTTTAGATTTCTACCAGGACATTTTCTTAGAATAAAACTCAACATTAAACACATATGAAAGACTAATTGTTTGGACTATTTACCAAGCTAATTTGCTAAAGAATATAGCAATAGGTCAATGCATTCAAACGTCATAATCAGTTCAACTTATCTGAAATCTTGGTCTTACTACTTTGACTTTGCATTCAAGCTACTTCAACTATTGACATACAGGTCGGTGTATTCGGCCACACATTCTTGTCAGTCCTAAGCTGGCTTTTTTTCTCCCCCCTTGATCTGAAAATGTGTAGTGTGTGGTGGAAAAGTTCATAGTGAATGCATTCTTCCTGAGGTCTTTAGGATATCTTTGCATATAAAGACAATTTACTAAACACTTGTGTGGATTTCTGGTGCCCTTTGATATATTAAGGAAAAGTTACCAGTATGTTAAAAGCGCAGAGTTCCTACGGACATACCTTCATCTATGGTAAACAAGGTTGGCACAATGTCATGTACGACTTTGTAGATACTGGGATGTTTCAGCAAGCAGCTGGATAAAGCCTGAGTATGCACAATGCAGTAAGAAATCAGCCAAATGGCAAGTGATCACAAGGAAAGCATGTTTAAAACACCAGACTCTTGGTCCAAAACTGTAATTTATGAAATGCATGAATATTTAACACTGTACTAAGCACAAAATTAATTATTAGTTGATTGATTTCTAAAATGCCTGCTCTAAAAATGAAATGAATGGGAAAACTAATAATCAAGCATTTCAGCATATCTAAAGCTTTAATGGATATTAGAATTTTTCTTAAAAATTTTCCCAACTTCCTCACTTGGTGACTATAGAAACTGAGGCCCAGGGAGTGGAAATAACTTGTGTAAGGCCACTGATTGCTGCTAGGTATGAGGCATCGCTCACCTCTAACCGTGGTGTGGAGGGTTGAGTCTTGCCACTTTCTTAAGAAGGGCTGCTGATTTCTGAGCTCCCAGAGAGTAGGGTGGTTGGTAACTGATCAACGTGGCAAAACCTCTTCCGGCAGTGAGCCTGTTAAAGTGTGCTCCATGTCTGCTCCCGGAACCAAAGGGTTTCTGTTGCTTCTTTAGTAAGTGGATGCCTATGACTGATCTCTAATGAGTTTATGGGTAAATTATGTTTTAATTTATACCTGTGGCTATACTACATCATTATGATAGGATCTGCCCTTGATTTTTAGTTAATGATCACTTTCCACGAGAGATAGCACATAATGGGAAGAAGTTTAAGGCTTTAATCTGCATTTCCTCAGGATGTTAGCTTGGGTAATTACTTCTCCCCCCTGCACCCCACCAATGCAATCAAGGTACAATAAATACTATGGGATCATGAAACTAGCATTTATATATGCCTATCATGAGTCATAAATTTAAATGCCTCCTTTAATGAAATCACAGATATGCTATCACAGGCGTGATTATCATGTCCATTTGCTAGATGAGAAAACTGTGGTTAGCAATTTTAGAGAAGCAGTGTAATACGGTAGTGATAAGCATAAGATCTGGATACAGAATAAGCTCGAATTTGGCTCCAATATTGCCTAGCTGTGTGATCTTAAGGAAGTGACTTTACCTCTTTGGGCTATAGTCATCTCATCTGTGAAATAAAAATAATAACTATATAAAATACATATGGTTGTTATAAGGATTAAATGGAATGTATATCTCTTAAAACAACACCAGGAGCATACTAGTTCTCCGTAAATGTTGACTAGCCATCATTATTTTTATTCTGTCTTGCTCATGATCCCAGAGCCACTATGTAGCAGAGACCAGATCAGCAAGTTAGGTCTGACCAGAACTCTGGATCTCACCCATGATGCTGTGCTTCTTAAACATATTCCATATTTTTTCTCTCCCAGATTTTATGACCCTGACAGGTAGGAATTTTAAGGGAGCATTCACTCTTTCAACTTTCTACATGATATGCTAGATATTTAAAGCTACATAAAAGTGCTAGTTGATGTCCAACTGCTTCATAGTAGGGATTTTTATTTTTTTAACTTGCAAACTTTTTATTTAGACTTATATAGAATTGGAAAACAATAAAAGAATTTTCAACACCATTCACCCAAATTTCTTACATTAGATAAATTGAAAACATGTGCATTCTGACACAAGGCACTGAGAAAGACGCAGCGTCTGTGGGATTCCCGCCCAAATTCATAGTCTGAGTGTGATCACGAGGAAACCTCAGTCAACTCAATCTAAGGGATGTAATACAGAACAATTGGGTGATACTCTAAAAGTGCCAAGCAATGAAAAACAAAGAAATGCTAAAGCACTGTTCTGCATTAAAAGACACTAGTGAGGCATGGACACAATGCAATGTGTATTCCTGAATTGGATTCTAATCCAGAAAAAAATACAATAATGAGGTGATCTAGCCTACTCTGAACACATTGTCTCATATCTTATTCCTGGTCCAGAATCTAATTCAGGAATACATGTATTTATCAATGTGATTGTCCTGATTTGATATTTCCTGACTGATCTTTGGATATTTGTAATGTGTAGAAGCCTAAATGTAGAAATTTTCTTTCTGTAGGTAACATTAGAACATAGGGAGTCATATCTCACTATGTACAGACAGGGGACCTGGGCCTTGGAAGAAGAAGGTGATTGTTTTTGGTCCATAGTTAGTAGGTAGACGCTCTGGGACAGTGTCTCTGATCTCTCAGACCAATGTTCTTTATGCTGTATCCAACTGCAGAAAACATCCAGAGCTTATGAACATTATATTCGTTTCCCATGGCTGCTTTAAAAAAAAATCGACAAAAATTGGGTGACTTAAAACAATACATGCTTGTTCCCATACAGTTATGAAGACCAAAATCAATTTCACTGAACCACAGTAAAGCGCTGTCTTCAGGGCTGTACTCTAATGGCTCTGGGGAAGCATCTCTTTTCTTGCCTTATCTAGCTTCGAGAGCTGAATTCCTTGTGTTCCTTGGGTTTTGACCTCCATCTCCAAAGCCAGCTGCTGAGCATTTTAAAATCTTTTTCTGTTTCCACTGGCAGTTCACCTTCTTCTCAGGCTGTCTTTAAATCTCCCTCTGCCTCCCTTGGATAAAAACCTGTGTGACTACACTTAGGGTCCACTCAAATGATCCAGGATAATCTCCCCATTTCAAATCCTTAGTTTAATCACATCTGCAGAGCCCCCATAACCAGATAGAGTAGCTTATGGAGGATCCAAGGATTAGGACCTGGATACCTTTGCAGTCGAATGTTCTACCACTGAGCTATACTCCCAGGACCTAGATACCTGTGGGTTCATATTTGACCCTACTGCAGGAATGAGGGGACATGACCATTTGCATTGGGTTTTTATATTTTATTTGCATAATCAAGCAGGCATTAATTCATATTCAGGCTGAAAACAAATTAATAGTTGAGAAGTCATTGGGAAGATGAATTCTTAATCATTTTCTAGCAAGAAAGTAGTATACTCTCAGAGTCAATGTCTAACGTTACACTTCCTAAGATTTTGGTAATCTCTTTAGGTGATTCTTATGTGAGCTTTTTTGGGGATGGGTGCATGTCATACATTTACATATTTCCAGCATGGTAGGCTGAATATTAACCCCCAAATGTAACCACTTCCTAATTCCTGAAACCAATGAAAGTTACCTTCTATGCAAAAAGGGACTTTGTGGGTGTGATGAAGTTAAGGATCTTCAGACTGGAAAATTATTCTGAATTATCAGGGCGGGCCCTAAATGCAATCCCAACTACTCTTATAAGAGATAAGTGGAAGGAAAATAGACACAGAAGAAGAAAATGTAGTAGGGCAACAGGAGCGGAGATTGGAGTGGCATGGCCATAAGCCAAGGACTGTGAGCAGCCCTCAGAAACCAGAAGAGGCAACAGGAAACAGATTCTCCCCTGGAGCTTCCCAAGGGAGCATAGCCCTGCAGACTCCTTAATTCAGTGATGTAAGACTCAGTTTAGATTGTTGGATACTACAGCTGGAAGAGAAAAAAATGTTTAAGCCATGAAGTTCGTGGTGATTTGTTACCCTAATAATAGTAATCAGTTTAGCAGTTACTGTTGGTTACTAGCAGTACCTAGTTTAGGACCCAACACAATGAAGAACTCTAAAAATGCTCCATAATTGTCAGAAGGGAAGAAAGGAAGAAAGGGAGGGAGGGAGGGTGGAAAGAAATGAAAGAGGAAGAAAGGAAGGCAGAATGGGTGGGTGGATGGATGGATGGATGGGAAGAAGGAAGGAAGAAAGGAAGAATTAAAATTAACATTATGGATTTTAAGTTAATTGATATTTGACCCATTTTTTTCTCAACTGGAGACATATTACTGGCCTCCCAACTGAGAAGAATTAATTTTTTTTGTTTTGTCTTTGTTATTGTTTTTAGTTAAATGTCTCTATCCACATCTGAGGAACTGTGCTTTTAAAATTTGCATCTGGGACTGGAAGATTAAATGACATGCTTCACCTTGCAAAATTTTTGCACTTTAGTTATGGACTTCTGCAGGAAAAGGTTACAGGGAAAGCCAGATAGGTCTTTTTCTAAGGGAGAGCTTGCAGGCCTGTTCCAATAATTGGAAACTGGGTGGAATTGAGGTGAAGGTACATACTCTTGCTGCCTTAAGAGATCATTCATTTCCATCTGAAATTTTTAGACTAAAGGTGCATCAGTACAGGAAGAGCCACTTAAAAATGTTCTCATGTCTATTAGCTCTGGGGAAACAATTATTACTTGATAGATTTAGTGATACAGGGAATATCAGAGTCCATATAGATGGTTTCAGAAATAATACATCCTGACCCATGTTGAACTCCTTAATTTGTGGTATTTAGTGAAAACCTAAAAGAAGCTGGATGTGTCCAAGGCATTGTGTTACCACTGGGTAGTTCACTGAAGTGTTAAATTAAACAAAACTAAAGATGGAAAGGTTGAAGCAATTAAACTCTTATCCGGTGGACTTTTTTTTGCAAGTCCTATGCTAGAATTCAATTAAAATACTTTTTTCTCCCCTGAAATTACCATTGACTTATTGAGTTTGACAATACTCAACAATGCCTTAATGTTTGTCCAAGTGAAAGAAATCACTTTGCTCTGTCATAGAGATAAATGAGGTAAATTCATCAAGAGACTCAATTCAAGAAGAATATTGATGACGTTCTGCTTGGATGCAAAACCCTCCAGTCATGAATGACTTGTCAGGTCCCCAACATGAGGTTTCTTGTTATTGCTTATAAAAATAATTTAAAAAATGAATCTAAATTCCCATATCCTGTAATTTCATCTCTTATTTTTCATATTATGCCATATTTTTCATTGCATGTTGTATTAAATCAGATCTGGAATGAGAATGGATGTAGATAAATAAAGAAACAAGCAAATACACCACTGAGCTGAATCCAGCTCTATTATTTCCTGACTTTTCACCCAGATAGTATTCATCATTTAAATGTTAAAACTAGGGTAATAAACTATGTATATAGGATTTCCCTCATCCCTCAAGAAACAATGTTATACATTTTTTCTTTATGCATATACTATTTTACACAGTGCACAATTACAGAAACATACATACTATTTACTTAATGCAGACTTGCATTTCTTTTACTTATTAATTTGCCTCCTTCCTTCCTCATTCCTCCCTCTCTCCACCCACATCAATATCCTTTTAGGTAAAACATGTTAACATCTACATCTTTCTTACTTGTTCCTTATTTAGGTATACCAAAACACACAATACACATACACACACTATACATCTATGTATAAACACATACAAACAAATATATACAAACCTAAATTTATTTCAAAATGTGTTTGAATCATGTCTTTAAAAGTTAAAACATGGTATATCTGTTTTCTTAATCGTACTTTTTCAATACCTGGTAAACATTCCTCCCAGTAAACAGATGTAATTCTAACTCATCCTTCCTAATGGCTTCATGGTGTTGATGCATTATGACTGATATGACCAGTTCTCCATTGATGGGCATTCTTCCATATATTTTCTTATATGGATAATAATGCAAGAGATTCCCTTGCACATAGATCTTTACCTATTGATCCTTTGGTTTCTAGGTGATATATTTCAAGGAATACAGTATTGCTGGATCATAGAGTACATGCCTGTTAGATTTTAACAGTGTCTTTATGATTACTTAATACAAGAGAAAAACAACATGTTTCTACACCAGAAGGTATAAGAGTACTATGTTCTCTTCATCCGCAACAAAAATAAGTACAACTACTGAAGGTCTTGTAAATGGTTTCATTTTGAAGCGTGAGTATTATTATTATTATTAATCTGTACTGCACCACCACAGAAACTAATTAGTACCCCTAACTTGGTTTCATTTCTGGAAATCATACAGCCTCCATGAATTTAGAAAAAGACACAACAATTACAGAGAGAAAAGCAAAAGGCAGCCCCTCTGGAGTAGGCTATGTTTGGGGATGCGAGTGGGAGGATGCTATTCTTCTGTTGGGGAAGGTCCACTGTCTTACTGTTTTCAGGGAAGCATATGTGGTGAGGGAGCCAGAATTATCTGTGGGCTTTGTACCACTTCATCCTGCCAGCAGGTTGGCTATTCAATGTTTGCAAATCCCTGGGTATTTGGATCTCATTTTTTTTGAGGCAGTTCACCCGCAGAAACTCCATTAGAAGTCCCCTTCTCTGAAGAGTCTACTCATTACTTCTGCTCATTTATCCTCAGTTGTTCTCTTGAAGATATACAGAAAAGAAAACTAACCTCTCCTCAATAGGACTTCATTTAAATATAATACTTGGTGGCAAAGAGCATTTATTCAGAATCCTTTTATTTAATCACAGTAAAATTGGTATAGAAAATCATATTAGTTTTTGGTGTCCAACATAAAAATTGAGTATTTGTATGCCCTGTAATTAATTTGTATGTATACTACAGTAAGTCTAGTCACTGTCTTTCACCATACAATTTACTCCTTTATCCTTCTCACTAATCACCTCAACCTCCTTCCCCTCTGATCATCACAAATCTGTTCTCCTATGAATCTCTATGCATCTTTTTTTAATTTTTATTTTTTTATTTAAAAACATTATTGTCTAGGGGCACCTGAGTGGCCCAGTTGGTTAAGCATCTGACTTAGGCTCAGGTCATCACCCTGTAGTTCATTGGTTCGAGTCCCACAACAGGCTCTGTGCTGACAGCTCACAGCCTAGAGCTACTTGGGATTCTGTGTCTCCCTCACCGCCCGCCCCCCCCAGAGTGTGAGCACCGGGGCTTGCTTAACCAACTGAGCCTCCCAGCTGCCCCTATTTTCACTTTTGAGAGAGACAGAGTGTGAGCAAGGAAAGGGCAGAGAGAGGGAGACACAGAATCTGAAGCAGGCTCCAGGCTCCGATCTGTCAGCACAGAGCCTGACGCAGGGCTCAAACTCAAGAACTGTGAGATCATGACCTGGGCCAAATTTGATGCTTAAAGGACTGAGCCACCCAAGTGTCCCTCACCAATTGTGGTTTTTAAATATTCTTTTTATGGAAGTATAGTTGACATGTCATATTAGATTAGTTTCAAGCATACAACATAGTGATTCAACATCTCTGTCCATCATGCAAGGTTCACGGCAAGTATAGCTCCCATCTGTCACCATCTAGTGCTCTGACAATACCACCAACTATATTCCCTATGCGGTACCTTCCATACCCATGACCTAGTCATTCCAGAAATGGAAGCCTGCACCGATTGTGTTCTTTGATGTGAGGGACCCAGGAACAGAATCCACGCCTATTGCAAATGCACATTCCTGGGTACTGGCTCACCCAGAGAAAACAGAACTTGCAGGCGAGGGACCCAAGAGTCAATATTAGAAACAGGCTTTCCCAGGTCATTGTTCACACTCTTAAGAGTCCAGCTAATGCTTTTAAGGCCTTAATCTTCTTCCTAATACCTGAGCTGATTAGGAAGTCAGTCAGCTGTCAGTTACAAAGGGAAGGTGCTAATTACCTGTTCCATACCTCTGGGTCATTCTAAGACTAACCTCTCTCCTCTCTGGGCTGAGATGGTTGCATTTCCAGCTAGACCCTCAGTCCCCTGGGGTGCTTAAATCCTGCTGTGAGAAGCTAGTTAAAAAAAAGTCGCCTTGGACCTGAAGTGACTTGCTTCCACTCTTCTCTCATGAATATTTCTTGAATTTTGCAAATTGGCTTGTTAAAAGTGTCAGTTTTTCTTCAGAAAGGCTGATGTTCAGTAACAAAACTATGTGGAGACCAAACAAAATCTTAATGCTTTTGCCATGAAAGAGAAAGCCAAATGGTCTTCAAAAGATGATGAATGAAGCTCAATTTAAACATGAAAATATGTTAAATTTTGTGGGGTTTTTGTAAAAATATGGCTCATGTTCTTTACATTAGGGTAGGGTATGATTTTAGAAGAACTTGAGTAATGATTTCGTTCAGTAAATATTATTTCAGGTTTTGATTCCTTTGAATGTTAAGGCTTTAGATGTTTTAAACTGCCCTCTTAAATTATCAATGCTCCTTGAGTTCCTAGCAGCTAATATCTTAGCTATCATTTGGAAAGTTTTCAGAATTAAACATGATATTGTGGTTTTAGGGAGGCAGTGCCAAGCAGAGGGGAATCCAGGAAATCCAGAGGATTCAAGGACAACATTTACCCACAACCTTGTCGGCAGTGGAGAGGGCTTTGAGGTCAGAAATGGGACTCTTGGGTTCCAGGGATGCAGTCAGGTTATCTAGACATATACACAAGGGATGTGTACCTTATTGTGTGTGTGTGTGTGTGTGTGTGTGTGTGTGTGTGTGTGGTAATAATATGAGATCTATAGTATCATTAGCTAAAGACACAATGTGGTCCAGTAGATCCCTAGAATGGATTCATCTTACTTAACTGAAACTTTATACCCATTAAACAGTACGTACCCCCTTCCTTCTCCCTCCAGACCCTGCCTTCTGCCATTCCACTTCTGCTTCCATGAGTTTGACTCTTTTAGGTACCTCAAGAAAATGTATTATATACATAAATACAATGGGATATTACTCAACCAACAAAAGAAAGAAAGAGAGAGAGAGAGAGAGAAAGGAAGGAGAAAGGAAGGAAGGAAGAAAGAAAAGGAAGGAAGGAAGGAAGGAAGGAAGGAAGGAAGGAAGGAAGGAAGGAAGGAAGAAAAGGAAGGAAGGAAGGAAGGAAGGAAGGAAGGAAGGAAGGAAGGAAGGAAGGAAGGAAGGAAGAAAGGAAGGAAGGAAGGAAGGAAGGAAACCCTCAATGACATGGATGAATCTTGGGAACATTATACTCAGTAAAATAAGCCAATCACAGAAAAACAAATATGACATGATTCTACTTCTGTGATGTGTCTTGTCTGAGTTTCCACTTTCTCTCCTATAAAATATGGTAATATTTCTTTTCTACTACAAGTTATTGTTATAGTGAAAGAGGTGAATGTTGTAAATAATATTTTTCACTTGTATCGGGCCCTTAAGGGGCCCAAATACCCACCTTGCCAACACAGGTAAGTGGACTGAAGATCTGTACGGTGTCGCCACATGAACTTACTAAGGCAATTACAGCACTATGAAAATACTAGAAGAACAAGAAGTCTACATTGATCAAATATTTTTTTATTTTTTATTTAAAGAACATTTTAATGCTTTTTATTTATTTTTGAGAGAGAGACAGTGCGATCAGGGTAGGGTCACAGAGAGAGGGAGACACAGAATCTGAAGCAGGTTCCAGGCTCTGAGCTAGCTGTCAGCACAGAGTCTGACGCGGGGCTTGAACCCATAAACTGTGAGATCATGACCTGAGCCGAAGCTGGACGCCAGATGCTTAGCCGACTGAGCCACCCAGGCGCCTCGGTCAAATATTTATTTAACCTTAAATGGCTGGTTCAACAAGGTTGGCGGGGTTCTGATGAAGCAGATTCTGAGATGCAAGTTTATGTGCAAACAATTTTTAAGAAAGTGCTCGGAAATAAGTGAGGGGGTGAGGCAAGAAGGACAAGGAAGGGGACGTCGAGCAAGGTTGAGATTTCAGGTCAGTGCCAGCCAGAGCCTAGGGAGCAGGGGAAGGCATGCTGCAGTGCCATGTGTTCACCCTGAAGAAGAGGCGGCCAACCTTTCACACTGAAAGTGTGGCTCAGCCTGTCTCTGGATAAAGGCTAGGGTGCCTGCTGGGCGACACAGAAACTCCCCGCCACGCCTGTGGTAAGGGCGTAGCCAGAGGCTCCAAAGTGCAAAGGCAGACCTCTGAGGAGAGTCACTGGTCCCTGCCGGTGGGTGCAGAACATGCGGAGGGAGGGAATTGGCATCCAGAATGGTAAGATACATCTGAGGAGTTCAGGCAGGGCACTGACATCATCCCTTGTGCTGGCAAATGTCAGTAGGCAGGTCACCAAGATCAAGCAGCTTGCCCAAGTCACACTGCATGTGAAGGGTAGACTGGATTGTCCAATCCAAGACTCCCTGCTTAGTGGTACATCGCCAGGATGCTGCTAGGTCTGTTATACTGGAAGTCCTGATATGATTATACATATCCTGTATCCTGAATATGTTTTTTAATCCATGTCTAAGAAAAGACTCCACCCTCATACTATCTGCTGTGTACCTATGACAGTGACAGAGATTTTTTGGAAGGCAATACATAACTTTAAAAAATTTTTTTAAAATATTTATTTATTCTGGGTGAGACAGAGAGACAAAGTGTGAGCAGGGGAGGTGCAGAAGGAGAGCGAGACACAGAATCCGAAGAAGGCTCTGGGCTGTCAGCACAGAGCTCCATGTGGGGCTCGAACTCACAAACCGTGAAATCGTGACTGGAGCTCAATTTAGACTCGTAACCGACAGAGCCAACCAGGCGCTCCAGAAGGCAATGCATAACTTAAGAAACAGTTGCTACTAGCAGATCTGCTAGCATTGCAGTGGGTCTTAAGTGATAAAAAGAAAGTGGGAAATGAGCCTCGCTCCCTTGATTACAAGAATTTTAGATAAATCAGTTATTTCTAACATGCTTATAAGAGTCCATTTCCACAGCACCCATAAGCACAGACACAAATAACTACACTGAAAATAAGAAAGGAATCCCTCCATGATGAACAGGATGAACATGAGCAAATTGCCTGATCGTCTTAACATCTGAAGGAGTCAAATCCTGCTGTCTCATATTTGAAGAGGATGCAATGCACCCCTCAGACTCAGAAATGCAAAGTTATAGAGTTTCATTTTTATGATAACATCAAGAAATCAGTGACTTACACTAGTCTGAAAAGGCAGAAAGCCCATTTTCAAAGGCTTGCAGAGAATTTTTTAGTGTCCATGAGACCCTGCACATGAGCTGCGGTCACAACGTGGCTGGGAAGAAGCCATCTTCTGGAGGACGCCTGCCTCACTGTCTTCCCCCTCCCCACCCTCCACCCTGATGTGCCCAGCAAATGTATGAGCTCTTCTCAGTTCGGGCAAAACGATAATTACATAATTATAAATTATAGATGATGATCACTCTGTATCCTGGGAGGCCCTTTCCAGATTCTCTCAGAAGAACCTTAATCAAAAGAAGCCCCGCTGGGAAACATGGGCCATTTTTCAATAGAGGACTGTCACGGTCACTGTTCCCTGAATTTTCTCTCCTCTGCCTGTGCCCATGGATAATGGGAAACAGAGGAGGCTCGCAAAGGGCTCTCCTCAAAGGTGCAAAAGATCCCTACGATGAAGAGGAATTAGATGTACCTATTCTCACCCCAGAAGACACCACAATCAATAGATGGTGATAAAAGGAGACAGAGAGAAGCTGCTCAAAGCTCCAAACTACCACACTCCACAATTAAGAACCATTCAGTTTGCAAAATGGAAGTCCTGTTCCCAAGATTGTTCGATGTTTTCGGTGCCGCGCGCTTTATATATCATCGCTCAACAGTTCTCCAAGTTTTCTATCATGTCTGCTTTGTGTAGCAGTAAAAACTATATATAGCCTGTAAAAGTTATAGTCAAGATTTTCTTGGACACTAATGCCCTAAATCCCATCCTGATCCCCAGACCCAGAAACACACACACACACACACACACACACACACACACACACACACACACACACACACACACTATCCTCTTGCTGTGGGACTGCTTTCCCCAAAAGAGACCTGGGAAGAAGCAGTAGAAAGAAAAGAGGGGCAAACTTATTAGAATGAACCAAGGGTCCCCAAGTTGAAAAGTAAGGGTAGTATTGTCCATAACAGAGCGGGAATTTACGACAGGGAGGAAACAGAGGAAGGAGGCTGTGGAAATAAGGGAGAAAGTGAGGAGACAAAGGTCCTGACAGTCCCCTCAGAAGCTGTTTGTTCATACCTTAACAATGTTTAAAAAATGGATCAAGTGCTTTAAGTGGGTTATACCACAGCTCTGAAGCGAAGAGAAGGGCAAATTTCCCCAGTTTTTCCTGTCTGTTCATGTAATCACAAACCTTCTCTGGGTGACATTTCCTTCCTGGTTCTACCTCAAATCAGGAATTAGGCAGCCAGGGTAATGGAAGCTGTTTCTCTAACATAATATACTCAGGTTTATAATAAAATAACTACGGGATTGTAAGCAGTCAGACAAGCCTGGGGCAGTGCTGAGTTCATTCCAAACGTTCAATTCTTCCGTGTGGGCATCTTTTCGTGCAAATTCCAGTGGACTCTCTCAGTTATTGCTGAAATTCAGCCTCAAAATAGGTCTGTCGAGTAGCAAAAGTTAGTATTATTTCCATCATGGGAAGGAAAAAAAATAAGCTTCAAAATGGAAAACGGAAAAGTTCTGATCTTCACAGTTGACCACAGGTGGGAATGGTGAGCGTCTCATTTCTGGGGGAAAGGAAATGGACAAGTGAAGAGTAAAGACTACTTCCAGTGGTCATGGTGCTTATTTGGTGTGGTGTTTCAGAGGCCAGATGAAATCAGTTTGAGTGTCATATGAATAATGCCCTAATTCCTCAGCCCATGGGTCTCCTTCTCTCTCCTAAATTACTTTATGGATTATCAGGATTCTGCCTACATAACACTACTGTTCTCTAACAGCACTGAATTTAATTAACAAATTCAAAACGGGAAATGTTGAGGAAAAGCTACTATATATCTTAGATTAATAACCCCTTGTTATAAGAGAATGACATGTATGAGACAAATGTGTTAACTTGGACTTCCTTCAGGAATTTTCAGGACAGTTACCCTTGAACAGGTGACTTTAATGGAAATATCAACTGGCTTTTAGTATCCACTGATATTTAAAACAAATCAAGGGGCACCTGGGTGGCTCAGTCCAATGAGCATCCGGCTTCGAATTAGGTCATGATCTCACAGTTCGTGGGTTTGAGCCCCGCGTTGGGCTCTGTGCTGACAGCTAGCTTAGAGCCAGGAGCCTGTCTTCTGATTCTGTGTCTACCTCTCTCTGTCCCTCCCCTGCTCACATGTGTGTCTCTCATGTGTGTCTCTCTCTCTCAAAAATAAATAAAACATTAAAAAATCTAATACATAAAATTATTGAAATACAAATGAATGAAAATATTAATGAAAATTATATTTTAAAAAAGACTTGATTAGGGTAAATTATATTAAGATGTACAAAGACCTATTTTTAATTAGATGTGCTCTCTTTATTGGTATTTAATCTTGTTGCATTTGTCTCTGGGGTTTCCTCCAGCTTAAAGAAATGCAATACTTTTGAACACAGCTTTAGCTCTCCCTTGGAATCAGATATATTACAAGTAACTTCAGGAATTTAGGTCAAGGAGTTTCCTAAGATGAACTAATTACCATGATTATTCTCCCATTATAATGATACATTTTAATTCTTTACTATTCATTGTTTTTACAGCCTCATTTTTATTTCTTGGCATATATTAAGGGAAAGGAGGAAGAATTAATGGTAAGAAATATCTATAATGAAAAAGAAGAAAGACTTCCAATCTACGACCTCAATTTCTACTGTAAGGAACTAAATCAATAAAAGTGAACTAAACACAAAATAAGGAAGGAAATAAGATCAAAATGGAAACGAGATAGAAAAGAGAATAACGACAAAGAAAAATAAACAAAACCAAAAGCAGAATTTTTGAGATCAATGGAATTACAGACCAGATTGATCAGGTAAAAGAGGAATTTGTATCCAGTAAAGTAAGAAAAAAAAACAATTTAAAAAACATCCAGATTAAAAATAAAAACATGAAATGGCCTTTGCTCACAGTTTTCTTAAAAGTGGAACATATATCTATCATAGAATCCAGCCAGCCCACTGCTGGGCATTTACCCAAGACACATGAAAACATATGTCTGCACAAAAATGTATGTTCAAACGTTGACAGTTGTTTAATTTTTAATAGACAAAACCTGGAGAAGAGTCACATGTCCATCAACAGATAAAGGGTTTAGCAAATCACGAGTATGTCCAGACAGTGAAATACTACTCCATAATGGAAAACAATCAGCGACTGATACACACAAAAACAGATAAATCTCTGTTATGCTGAGAGAATGAAGCTGGACCAAAGAATACAGAGTGTATGATTCCATTTTCATAAAACTCTAGAAAGATGCAAAATAATCCATAATTCCGGAAAGCAGGTCCATCGTACTGGGTGGAAGAAGCAGGGGGCTGAGAGAGGGAAGAGTTCAAAGATTTAAGTATATTTTCACTTTGGTGATTGTGGTGATGATTTCACAGATTTATACATTTGTCAAAACTGATCGAATTATATACTCTAAATTGATTGTGTATTAGTTATGCCTCAATAAAGCTATGTATATACTTTTTAAATTAGAAAAGAGAAATCAGGGTGCCTTGGTGACTCAGTCAGTTAAGCATCAGACTCTTGATCTTGGCTCAGGTCATGACCTCTGAGTTCGTGAGTTCAAGCTCCAGGACAGGCTCTGTGTTGACAGTGACCTTCTTGGGATTCTGTCTCTCCCTCTCTCTGTCCCTCCCCTGCAAATTCTCTCCCTCTCTTTCTCTTTCTCTCTCAAAATAAATAAATCAATTTAAAAAAATAAATAAAGAGAAAAAATAAGTCAAAGGACAGGAAAAGATGAACTACAAGGGATAAATAAATATGACAGAGTATTCTGTAACAATACCTGATTATCTACCTCCCCATCAAAATAATGGTTTTTCAGTAAACAAACAGATTTTTAAGATTTTAAGGGAAACTATGTGTTAGTTTAAGAAGTGATATATCATTTTGCTTTAATATTACAAACATATTCCTGGGACTGAGCTCTTACAACACTAATTTATCTAGAAAACAGCCCTCAAAAGACCTTGTATTGATCCACAGGAACATACAGTTAATTTTCCAATACACTAAAGGAAACTCAAGTTTTTGAAGGGATGTTAAGAAGTTAAAATGCACTCACTGGGTTAGATATCTTTAAGTTAGGATTTCTTTGGCAATGCTCTAGCATGGATAGGTCTGTTAGTCTTTGGCATAAAAGAAAATGATTTGATGACAATTTTAGACTTGACCTGAAATACCAAGATTTCTCTCCAAATGAAACTTGTTTTCTGGACTCAGATTTCAAATGAAACTAGCGAGTACCAATGGCCAAAGCATCTTTTTTTTAAAAAAAATGTTTATTTATTTGTTTGTTCATTTTGATACAGAGAGAGAGAGAGAGAATAAGTGGGGATAGGACAGAAAGAGAATCCCAAGCAGACACCATGCTCTCAGCTGATGTGAGGCAGTGAGGCAGGGCTCCATCTCAGGAACTGTTGAGATTATGACCTGAGCTGAAATCAAGAGTCAGATGCTTAACCGACTAAGCCACCCAGGTGCCCTTCAAAGCATCCTTAAATTTGTTTAAAATGTAACTTAAGAAATCAGGAATCCACTATGATATCTAAAATAGTTCTAGCTCTTGTATATACATTAATGGCATTCTCTCCTGACTCTTCACCACTGAGTATAGTCACAGGACTTTGAATTAGAAGAGATCACAGGAATCAACCTGATCAGGTCTTTCATTTTAGAGATAAGAAAAAATGTAAAAAGAGGAAACTGATTGTTTCAAGGTCACAAGGGTGAGTTGGGGGTGGGTTATGATCTGGAATTTAGATTTCCTTATTCTCAGTTCAAAGCTTTTCTCATTGTTGTGCATCTCTTACCTGCCCCCTCCATCTCTCTCTCTCTCTCTCTCTCTCTCTCTCTCTCTCTCTCTCTCTCTCTCTCTCTCTCTCTCTCTCTCCCTCTCTCTCTCTCTCTCTCTCTCTCTCTCTCTCTCACACACACACACACACACACACACACACACACACACACATACAAACACACTGCAACATTCAAGGTAGGAATCTTGATCTGAAAATAACAACACTATTTCCCATTCAGTCCTTTGAGATAATACTCTCACTGCTTTCTTCTTTGGTTTTCTTATGCAAGTAATTCTACCAAGGTAAGGGAAGCTGAGGTCTGCTGCAGACTAATCTCAGAATTAATGTTCTTGTCACCTCCAACATGCTATTTTGCAGTGTTCTTCCCTATGTGGGAACAGGCATGTGACAATTACCACGTCTACTGTGTGACTTCAGGTATGTGTAGCCCATCTTAAAGAGATTATAGATATAAAGACATATACAGTATCAACATGCTGTGGAGCATCTCCTGTATGGATTTAACTGAGCTGAGATATGCAAGGTGGTTATAATCTCAAGAGCATTCTCACTCAATATGATCACCATTTATTTGAAATCACACCTTGATGAGATCTGTGGAATTTCTCTGAAGACCATGGCCAAGACATTATCTCATCATTAAGATTATATTTCTGAGATTTACTTTATTTGAAAACCTACCGTTATTCAAGAGATGAAACAAATATGGGAAAACTGTCACTGGCTTCAACCCAATACCCTTAAACCATGAAGACTGAATTCTCTGTCTTCTCCAGTGGCTTCAAGTCAAGAGACAGAGTCTTTTCCCCCTGTGGTCCCTATAAATAGTTTTCTTGGATCTTTTTGCTCCCATATTTTGCCCATTTCAGAATTTCCATGGAAAAATAATTTTAGGGTGTTTCTCACATCCCTGGATCATAATGAATTACATTAAGGTCATGTGTTTCCAAGCATACGGTGTGTGTGCAACATCTAGTTTTGAATTTTGACAGCTTTGGAAAACAACCGTATCTGACACCACTACCAGCCATCATGGCCCAAATACTGTGTCTGGGCCCCTACCAAGTTGCCTTGAGGCCATTCAAGGTTTCTAGTTGTGATCTCGAAGTGTATAAATAATGAGAGTCTTTGAGAGCCCACCTTTAAACGTTTTGTTGTATTGCTATATCAGGTGATTATACCTTAAAAACCATATAACTGAGCTATGTATGGTGTGTGAATAATGCAGGAATTGTCTCCGGTGGAAAGGATCATTAAGCCGGAGTAGTCTAACAGAACATTCCCTAAACTAGAAATCAAGAGCCCTGGGTCCTAGGCCCACCTCTTCTAGTAACTAGTTTGTATCTCAACAAGTTGGCCTATAAAATAGGGGCCAGACAGATTACACTGCCTGGCAGGTGACCTGAATGAAAATGCAGGAGTAAATGAGAGTTAACACTTAAAAGCTTTGGGAAGCAAGATGGCTCAGTGCTAGTGAAAAAGACCTTGGTTCAAGTTGTAACTGCTTGGTTTATCTCCTTGTGCAGTGGTTAGATATTTTGTATTCTTCTATAAAATGGGCAAACAATTAGTGTATCAGTCAGGGTTTGTTGAGAAGGTAAAATGAGAAATTGATGGTTTTAGGCTTTGCTCTTTCTAAAAGGTAATAGATGTCACACACCTGAGTCTGATGTGAGACCAACATAAGAGATGTGCAAATAGCATCACGTGGGGAGGAGAGGACAGTGTGGCACCCTTTAGTGACCGCCCATGCTCAGCCTCTATAGAAGACTTGATAAGCGGAGAGCTGGAAAAAGCTCCTTTAGGGAGATTAGCATTGAAGGGAGGGGTGGGAGCTCCTGGCCCACTTCAAGCCTAGGAAAAGGAGCTTTCAAGGCACCACTTGGAACAACATGCTTTCCCTTGAAGTTTGGGAACCAGAATGGATGATATTTGACCTACAGATAGAGGCAGAGAAATTCAAATGGAGATAGTACATCCAGCCAGCTAGGCTTGTGACAGATCAAGAGGCCACAGTGCAACTGTCCTAGGCTCTGAGTTTGTCAAGTCAAAGGAAGTGAGAATGTTTGACCCTAGCCAGTTGTGTTCTGTCCAAGGAGTCGCAGCACCTGGACGGATGAAGAGGCCTCAGCACGAAGAATATTCTAGGTGTTGAGAAGCTACTGAAGGAGCTGTAAGTGGACAGGCAGAAGGAAATGGATCTGCCAGCATGTATCAAGTTGCATGTGAATTTCAGTGAAGGGGGAGCAGGTTTCAGAATCTGCCTCCCCAAAACATGTTCCTGTGTGAGAACGGGTAACTCGATGTCTGTCGAGCTCAGGGCGACTGAAACAGCTCACAACACCTGTCAGAAAGAAACGTTCCTTCTTTCTTCCATCATTCTCCCATCAGCACCACTGGATGTGCCACATTTAGAACAAGTCCTAACTTGATTAAACCAGATGGGACTGTTTGTATTACCTAAAAATGACCTGAAATGTAATTCCACCTCCCATACATTGTGCTCAGAAAGAATCTTTTGGCCTGAAAACATTCTGTTTCTTTGCCATAGTTACTGTGGTAAGTCATTAAATTGTGCATTTATGTTTTGTCTCCTTTTTTCTCTGTGGATTTTACATTTTGCAATTAACAATAGTAGGAGAATCATTTTCATCTATAAAGTGATTGTCATTGATAAAAATTCTCATCTGTGCTTGCTTTTGCACTTTATAATTGACGTCTCATTTATAAAATAGTAATGATAATGCTTAATGAGTACTTACTACTTGTCATGTATGGCGCTAGATACTTTTTAATAGATCGTCTTAGTGATTCCTCATAATAATCTTATAACATACACATTGTCATTTTCTCCATTGTACAATAATATCACGTAGACAGACAAGTGGCCCAGCTAGATCTCAAATCTGATGTTAGCAGGGAATTTTGTTCTATATAGATGCAGAAGTAAAAATTTCATTTAAATGTGTGTATAAAATTACATATAAGTCATATATGCAATTATATATATGAAACTTTTGTAGGATGGAAATTTACATTCCACAGTTAAGCATTTTCTGAGAACATAAGTTCTTCAGTGAGTATAAATACAGTCATGTGCTTAAACAATACAAATGAAACATCCTTTTACTTTTCTTGACCATGGCTCAATATTAAAATAAATAAATCATTAGCGACCACACTGATTATTTAGTTCAGCCTCCTAGCAGGATGGTTTTTGCTTAAATCCTCTGATGAAAAGGTGATCCCTGCCTCAGAAAATCAGCCGCCTATGGTATTTTCAGGTCACTCTAATATTTATACTTTTCCTCACAAACAATACTGTGGTGGCAATGTTACAAAGTGCTCTTGGGACAAAGCACTTGGATGAAATCATGGCTCCACAACTTAAATAGATACATCCCAGCACAAGTTATTTCTATCCCTGTGATTTGATTTTCTCAAATGGAAAATGCGGATAATAGCAGTGTCTCCCTTGTAGAGTCGATGTAAAGACTGAGTGAGTAAATAGATGAAAATAAAATAGAAGTATGCCTAGTACGTAGGTAGGTGTTGCCAACACACTTGCTTTTACTATTATTAAGAAATAGCACGTGTTGGAACTTATCTATGTATGTGACGTTGTTTTATGTGGTGTACACATTTTATTGTATTTCATCTTCACAATAACTTATGATAAAGGTAGTCTTTTCATCTCCTTTTTAGATGAAGAAACCAAGACACAGACAGGTTAAAAACTGGCTCAGGTCTGCAACTGAAGGAGCTGGGACTTAACCCCAAAGGGTAGGACTCTTGAGTCCATCCTTGTAAACCACTATCCTATATCACTGCTACCACAGAATTGGTTTGCTTTGTGCTCTGTTAACATTATTAGCTGGCCAATATCTCTATGTGAATTTTATGATGACATGTTGGAAAACAACTGAGGTGACATTGCTTCTCTACTTATGAAAACAACATGACCTCAAATAGCTACATTGTCTTAGTTGTATCTGTCTTGTTAAAATTTTGGTTCTCTATTTTACTCTTCAATTTCAGACGTTGACTCCATCATCCTCTAAAACCTAGAGACATTCTTATGTAACCCTTTTATGATATTCTGAGTGTTATATTCACCACTGTTATTGATATTGTTATATACGGCAAGTTCCCTAACTTTATGCTGATACTTGAAGACAAGATCATGTGTTCTACACTTTTATAGCTTCAGAGCTTACTACAGGGCTCTGTCGGTATCAACTAATCAATAATACTCAGTGAAGATGACAAAAGTATCCATCCTCTTCACATTCTGGAATATGCCATAGGAAACCTAGAAACTAAGGTTAGTTGAATTTGTGCCAACAACGAATCAATAATTTCTGAATGAGTTCCTTTTATCTATGAAATTTATATGGACTTTCAGAGTGTTATTTTTTTTTCTGAATTTACACTTTTGTTATAGAAGCTTCAGATTGCTCTAAATCAAATTCTCAATAAATAGAGTATTGTGCAAACAGCTCACAATATGACCTATCTCTGGAGAGGCAAGGCTATCTAATAGAAGGATCACTCAAATGATAATACCAACTTAGGACAACATAACGGAAACAAACAAACAAGTCCATCTTTTCCTTGCTCTAAATGGAATATTATACACACACATGCACAAAAGCAAAGAGGGGCATGTATAATGACAGTCATTAAGGTCTTGATGTGACAATAAAGTGGATGTGTAAATAAAAGATATGCTTCCCCTACAACAGAAAGCACTGATGTTCTATATTTTGTTGAGAGACAAAGTGATAAAGTGTGTGAATGACATGGCTGCCTCTTATATAGTAAGGCAGTGCGACACATTTTTTTCCAATAGTGGTTACACTATTTTAAAAGGCACATCTGAACCTCAAATGGCAACTGATTCAGGTAAAATGCTATAAGCAGGTACATATTATCCATCAACAAGCCTGGTAGGGCTTCAGTTCAACAACATATTTCTCAAAGAAAAAGCATGAACATAATGGAAAGATATAAAAAAGAACCAAATGAAACTTTAAGAAATAAAAACACGATATCTGAATCTAAAAAGTTAACAGGAAAGGATTTACAGGAGATTAAATATTTCAAAAGAAGAGACCAGGAAACTTGAAAATGTGGTAATAATAATTAATAAAAATGAAGTACTAAGAGAAAAAAAAGCACAAGAAATACATTTAGCTTCAATAAGCCATGGGAAAATGTCAAGTAGTCCGCAATGTCTACTTGAGTCCCAGAGAAGGGAAAGGGGCAGAAAAATATATGAAGAAATAAGGATTGAAAGATACGAATATTTGATGTAAATTATGTGACCACAGATCTAAGAAGTTTAATGAATTTCACAGAAGAAACATAAAGAAAATTATAACAAAATGCATCATAATAAACTTTTTGAAAACCAGCAATCAGGATACAATCCTAAAAAAAAAAAAAAAAAGCTTTGTTGCTGTTCAGGAAAAGAAAGATAAGAATGACCACAAAAATTATTTTACAAGAAGAGAGTGAAATGACATCTGAAAGTGCTGAAAGAAAATAAGTGCTTAAACTATAACTCTAGCCAAAAATATCTTCAAACAAACAAACAAAAAAGGTTTTAGACCATGGGCTCTGTGCCGACAGCTCGGAGCCTGAGCCTGCTTCAGGTCTGTATCTCCCTCTTTCTATGCCCTTCCCCTGATTGCACTCTGTCTCTCTCTCTTTCAAAAAAATGAATAAACATTTAAAAATATTTTAAAATGGATGTAAACCAAAGACTTTTTCAGACAAACATCACCTGTTATGGGTGTTCTGAACACCCTGGTGAACCCAGGATACTGAGTGAATATCATCCTGGAATTCAAGGCTTCCATAAGATGATTATTGCAATAAAGTGCTATTATTTGAAGTAGCTTTTACATATTGGAAAATGAGTTTCTTATTCATTCAAAAATCAGTTCAAAAGTGCTTTCAGTATGCCAGTTGCTTTGTAAAATATTAGAGAATAAAATTCACAAAGCACAGTTCTGTCCTCAAAGAGCCTACAGGTCAGCATGGAAGACAGAAGTATAGGTAGAGGATTATAATATGAAGTGACGGATGCAAGTCTGTGGGTTTGCTCAAGGAGTTACGGAAACCAAGTAGAAAATACTCAAATTACATCAAAAAGCATGTGAAAGGATACTTTCTTTTAGGATCCATAGGTTTTAGGTAAGGAAAAGGGGGAGTAAAAATTTTCAAGTAGATGGGATACAATATACATAAAGCAAAAACTACTGGAATGTTTGAGCACTGTTACTAGTATGGCTAGATTGAGGATGTTAAAAGGGACTTGGAGAAAGAAAGAAGCCAGAGTTCATTAGGATATAGAACATAAAGACTATAAAACATATAGACTATAGAAGGTGCTTGAACTCTATCATGAAGGTAATAACCATTCAATAGCCTTAAGAAGGTGAGAGAATCATTAGGATTGTAATTCAAAATATTTGATAGCAACAGGGAAATTAAATGGAGGAGAGGAGGTAATTGGTAGAGAGAAAGGAAAAGACTTCACTGAAGACAATGACAGTGCAGATGGAATAAAGAGGGCAAATGCAGCAAAACTTTCCAGTGCACGTGGCCGTCTGCAGTCATGGCACCCGTGATGCTCATGGCATGGAATATCAAAGTGGAGTTTCATTTCACTCACTTCTAGATAAGACAGGCACTTCTTTTGTGAATCCCCAGACCTTTCACTACAGAAGCCCCTACGCTTTAAAATATATCATGCCATGCCTCAGTCCTGCCAAGTCTTAATAGGTAATAAAGGAGGACCTGTGCAATTTAGGGGATTCAATTTAGAGTGCTTAGGTACCCAGATTGCAAACCTTAAATCATCTGACCTTTCCTTCTGCCTGCGGAATGCTGTTATGAACAGCTGTGGAGGCAGTATTTCAGAACACTAATTCCTACCTGCAGCCCAGTTGTGAAAATGCCAAATTGAGAAGGAGATGGGGAGGGATGAGTAGAAGAAATTCCTCAGGTAGAGAGATGGAAACAATTGAGGAACCAAAAACGCTGTAATTTTAATTCCATCAAGAACTACTAGAACTACTTGTTACTTTTAAAAATAAAATATCATGCATTAAGTCCCAAATACAGCATCTGCTCACCAACCATATCATATTAGGTACTAACTCTAGAAATAGTCACCAATTAAGAAGACTATTAGATAGTGAGAGCTGATGCTAAAATAATGTTGCTATTTCGTTATTCTTCTTAAAGGAAATTGGGAATATAAAGTAAACTTACACTCCTATATATGTGCTCATATATAATATTTTCCTATATAAATGTACTCATATATAATATATTCATATATTTCACTACATAAGTTGTGCAAAACCCAGTATGGGGTTTAGGACTGGAGCTTTCTGACTTTAGAGAAAGGAACCCAAGAGTGGGCTTGTGAGTTGTCAACTAGAAAATTGAGATTTAAGAGAAGTTATGA
The DNA here is from genome assembly GCA_004023785.1 of Mungos mungo. Classification (NCBI taxonomy): domain Eukaryota; kingdom Metazoa; phylum Chordata; class Mammalia; order Carnivora; family Herpestidae; genus Mungos; species Mungos mungo. The sequence continues at coordinate 63,584 of PISW01004398.1, forward strand.
GCTTCAAGAGCCATTTTGTAGCCTGCTCCTGCTGGATGTATAATATTACTTTAAAAAAAAAAGGTTTATTTTGAGAGAGAGCAAGCAAGCAAGCACATGAGGGAAGTGCAGAGAGAGGGAGAAGGAGAATCCCAAGCAGGCTCTGCTCAGTCAGTGTGGGAGTCCAAGGCAGGGCTCAAACTCATGAACTGTGAGATCATGACCTGAGCCAAAATTAAGATTCAGACACTTAACCAACTGAGCCACCCAGGCACCCCAATTTTACGTTGAGTAATGAAACTTACCTCTTTCATGTTTTCTTGTTCCTGAAGGTGCTCTACATACAAATAAATTTTAGCTCAAATATGTGGCCAAGAGATCAAAGATCTGGTCTAGAGCTTTCTGTGATTGAGGATAGCGTGGTTAGATAAGTCCATGAGTGCTATAGCAAGACCAGGGATAGAATATTTACATACTACTATTCACTATACTTCTGGAATGAGGACAAAAGCAATGTTCCTCCATTTCTAGAGAGATCTATGAAAATGGTACAGGTCTAAGAGAGGCTACCTTCTTTAACCTTCCGAAGCCCCAGTGTCATTTCTCATTCACTTTTACCCACAGCATCTTATTCAGACTTTTCCCACTTGTCTGATACCCCTGACACTTCAACTTTTTAAATATTTTTGTTGCCTTAAAAAATCAGGATCAGATATAAGTCTATTAAATTCCCTGGGCTTAGCAAGCTTCTTCCCATCTTCTTCCTACACCAATACTAACTACATAGACTTTGAGAATAAAAAGGTTTTTTTCATTTCATGCTTTTAATGAATGTATGCTTTAGATAAATGTATAAATTAATACATTAATTAGTTAAACATTGATTTGGGGGATGTGGGAATATAAACAATGAAAATAAAGTAAAACAAAAAGATAATTTATTTCATTCTGAAGACTCAAAGGCCAATAGTTGGATGTAAAAGAGAGAAACACACCGTCTCGTTATAATATTTTGTATTCATTTCTGAAACTTAAGTATATCTAAGAACACTTTACAGGGCATTTAGCTCCTATACATTAAAAGAGCCCAAACAGAGAATGTCTGAGTCACCAGAATGCTTTCTCAGAGGTAGTATAAGGTTGACTTGAAGGTCCATCTGATTTAACTGTCATGATCCTTTTACTATTGTTCACGGGACAATCATGGGATCTGGAGTATCTCAAATTCATCTGAAAGCACAAATGCAGCACACACTTTGCTTTTGCTTTTTGGCAACTTTGGCTAGTTCCACTGGAGATGGGCCTCTTTTAGAGATGTTTTCTCCAATTTTGGCACAATGATTTCACTTGAGGACTTCCTTAGGCCTCAAGGCTCCATGATCTAGAACTAATCTTTCATCAAAGAGGTACATCCATTCACAGTAGAGATATGTAGCTAGAGGAGAAATGTTTTGGGGTTGTCTTGATCTTTTTGAGTCTGCTCATAATTCATTTCCTTCATGAGGCCTTCCCATGAGGCCTTCCTGTGAGGTACAGTGCTCTGGATTTGGGGTCTTTGTGATGCTATAAATATGCCTTTTTGTTACGCTTTTCATTTTCTACAAGATTGTACTTTTTCTTCCTACCATTATAGATTGTGGGCACCATGAGAAACATCAGCAGGTCTTATTCATTTTTCTCTTCCCGACTCAGTAACCAAGAGAGTCAGTGCTCACTATCTGTTGAATTAATGAATACATCTGCTTATTTAGAAAGATCCATGTTGTATATTGTGACAGCATCAAGTCCAAAAGCAGCACGTTCTTAAGGAAATGGTCTATTTAAAAGGTGACCTAATCTACATCAGCTTTGAGCAAAAGTAGAAAAAGGAGAGGACATATATTGTTTTGATGGAAAGATTCTATTTTTGGCTTCAAGATCAGTGGTGGTCTTGAGGAGAGATTGTGATTCTGAGGCAATCTGCCTGGATTCAAATCCTGACTCTCTGCCAAGTGACTCTTCTCCTTCAGCAGGTTACTTAACTTATCTGATCCCTCATTTATAAATGAGATCAGAGTAGCACCTGCCTCATAGGGCTGGCTAAAGGAGAAGTATGTAAAACACTTTAAACAGTGCCTGGCACATGGCTAGGTGGCATAGAAGTGGTTGCTGTTCTTCCTCTTCTAATTTCACAGTGATGAGGTTATGGCATCCAAGAATGTAAGAGCTAAAAGGACCTCAAAGGTCATCCAAACTTGACCCCAAATAGTAACAGGTTTCTTCTATCTTTGGGATCACAGTAAAACTTTAGTTTCCACAAATTCTGTAGCACCTCTCAGACCCTAACTTCCGGCTTAATGGCTGTTGAGGGATAGTGGTCAGAATTACTTTGGGAGCCTGGACAGTGAGTACTTCCTTTTGTTTCTACCTCTCTGGGGAAGATCAGGACACCTTAGTTCATATGTTTTCTCTGTGGCCATGGTTCTGATATCATTTTGGCAGAAAGTTTGAGTTAAAAACTGACAACCTTCCATCACACTCTGTCCCCAAATTTGGACATGATCTAACTTGCAGGCACCTCAGTGAAGAATGGGTAATGTGTTTTCTGCTTTCTATCATTTTTACTGTTTTCTAATACATCAGTTACCAGTGTTACCAAGTATTGTTATTAATTTTCAAATTTATCAAAGCTTTACTATTTTCAAGGTGAATCTATATGTTGATCACATTTGATACTGAAAGCCTTACTGCAAAGTCATAACATGAACTCCTGGTCCCACTTTGGAGGAAAGGAAGCCCTGAAAAGGTTAGGGTCAAAGACTTAATGGCCATATCTGCTGGATCCCTGTCCAGTGCTGTTCTTCACTACAGCATATTTCCTTCACAATCGCCCATGAAAGGAAAGAAACTAATCGCCTGCATGTTCCTTGGGCATCTGGGAGTTCGAAAGCACTAATGAAAGCCTGGGAAATACACAACATATGCTCCAGCTAAAGATAGAATACAGGCTCATGTCCACAGCAGGGAAGACCCACTGCAAATCCTCTAATTGATCATTTGTACACATTTTCCTCAAGGACAGTTTGCTGTTTACATGCAGGCTTCCTACCAGGGTCAGAGGTGATCCAAAATGAACATATTTGATGAGTCTAACACCCTGGTGGGAAATTCCAGACTGAATGAAAGAAATTAGGAAAATAGAAAGCATTATTCCAAGTGCTTAAATATGTGATCTCTTTTCTTCTCATAGCACTCTTACATGGTGGTGCTGTTATGTTCTCATTTTATAGATGAGGAAACTGAAGCCAAAATAATTAAGCACTTGTCCCAAGTTATAGCCTATGTAATGGGAAGAATTCTTTATCTAATTATTTCTATTTCTAGAAATAAAAATTGGAATAGAAGTATAGAGGCAATATGCTATCTGTTGGGCATGGGGTTTAAATTTAGCCACTACAGATTCTCCAGGCTGTTTTATTTGCTCATTTTTTAATTTTTGATTTTTCTAAAGCATGGACAGCCTGCTGATGTGGTATAAAGAAAAGAGAAATTCTAAGAGTGTTCCCACATTCAATAAGTATTATAATTAAATACTTAAATTTTTATAATTAAAATCCCTACTTACAAAACAAAGTAAAATACTAGAAAAGAGAGTCTTTCAATGGTAGATCCTCAAATATATGGATCTTGACAAATATATATTCTTTTAATATAACCTACATTTCATTTTATCTCAAAGTCAGAAAAATCATCATCCTTGGGTACAGACCAAATTATTTTGGCCCACCATGAAAACTGAAATACAAAAATATTTTTAAGGTTACAATATATATTTAGAGTAATATTTCTCTTTCATATAATAAATGTTATTCAATAAAATATGAGGTATCTCCCCCCCAAAAAATGCTGAGCTCCTCAATGCTCTCAAGGGTCTTGTCATTAGTCATTAACAACATAAACATCAACTCATTTGCTTCTCAGTCACTGACTGAGCTCTGGAAACTCTGAGATGCTCATGCCAGTCCCAAGATCTTCATCTTAAATAGATGTGCAATGCCTGTGGGCTAAGTGGGCAAAAATTTTCCCTATGGGACTGGACTCCTGATTGGATCTGAGATTGTGCTTTGGAGGAAGGTGTGAGGTCAATAGTGCTCAAATTGTAAGCAAGGAACAGGGAACTTGCCTCAAGATCTGGGACAGGCAAGGGGCCAGACTCTGAATGAAGGCAGAGAGGGAAGCCAAAAGTGTATCCCACATGCAAGCCCCTCAGAGTTCTGGCAACAAGTGCCTCAAAAAAGAGAAAAGTTGACTTTGAGGATCAGAAAGAGACTTTATCTTGATAGGAACTGCAACAAAAGACCTGGATCAGAAAATTCAACTTTGAGTACAGTTAAGCAGAAGAAGTACTGGATTCACCCACCAATAGAGGAGAAACCAAGTAACAGAGGCGGCCAAATCAGATAATTGAGGGATTGGTGAAAACCAGATATGCCAGCACACCTTGAAGAAGGGGTCTTCAGAGAGAAAGGCGGAAAAATAGGCAAAGAGATAGGCAAATAGATAGTCCCTTTCTGAATATCTACTAGATTACCAGATATAATGATAAGTAAACACAAGGTAGCCATTGACCTCTTGAAGCAAATGGTCTGGTGGAGGAGACTGCATCCTGCATCGTAAAATATTACACCATAAATATAAAACTGCAATTTTGACAAGTGCAATAAATAAGAGTTTCAAGATACTATGAGACTAGTTGATAGAGTATTTGACCTTGTCAGAAAGGTCATGGAAGCATTCCCAGATAGAGGGATACTTGTGCTGAAATCATAAAAAAGATTAAAAATTAGACAAATGGGGAAAAGAAGATAGGGTGCCTGGGTGGCTCAGTCAGCTAAGTCTCCGACTTTGCTTAGGTCATGATCTCACAATTTGTGAGGTCAAGCCCCGTGCAAGTCCTGTGCTGACAGCTCAGAGCCTGGAGCCTGCTTTGAATTCTGTGTCTCCCTCTCTCTCTGCCCTTCCCCAATCTCACACTCTGTCTCTCTCAGTCTCAAAAATAAACAATAATAAAATTTAAAAAGTTTTTAAAGGGGAAAAGAAGAATTTTCAAGTGGAGAAACTTTTGAATACAAAACCCCTATGGCAGAGGTGGGGCATGGGGAGATTAGCAGAACAGAGAAAGAAGCCGAGATAGGTAGAACACTTCGGTCAGGTCAATGCTCTTGATAAAGTCCCTCAGAGGCAGAATCTCCTCTGCAATCACAGGAAATGACATATAAGTAAGGATCTGGAAGTATTTTGAGGTGGGAGAAAAGAGGAAGTAAATATCATCCACCCTCTCTGATATGAAGTTCTTCACTTAAAGAATCATATTCCTTCTTTGTACTTCAGGCTCTGAAAGCTGACAGAGTTTGGTACATCTGTCAGTTGATGTCTTTCCTTCTTTACTTCTCCTTTGCTCTCAACAACAAGAAAAGTATCATATATGAGTCTACAAAAAATATATGTTTCTCGTTTAGTTGACTATGATAGGTTCTCATGAGGCAAAATGGAATGACTGAGGATAAGGCTTTTACAGCGTTCAGAAAATCAAATCTTTGCTGAAATTGTTGCCAGCTACTTTAAATGATTGAAGTCAACACTCTTCACAGGCGATTTTCTTCTTTGTTTCCTTTTCATTTTTTAAAAATTATTAACAGTTTACAAAAGCGTTCACAATGAAATAAGAAAGAGGATTGGGTGTTGCTCACCTGTTCTAGCAGCTGTGGAAAGTATTATTTAAAGAACAGAACTATTTAAAAAGGCACGATGGGATATGCGGAATGAACTGTCAAGATGGAAGACTTCCCTTTGAGTTTCAGTGGCTTCCTGGGGGTAGATTTCTAGGGAACTTTGCATGCATCCCAGCAGCTGGCTTCTACATGTTGGCCTACCTCACCCAGGAGGGGTCTTTTCCACCTGCCTGTGACTGTTGACCAGTTATGACTCAAAACCACCCAGTCTGCACTATTCAGGGAATTGTACATAACTTCCCCTGTGAGGTCTGCATCCTACTCTTGGAGAAGAACACCTCACTCTCTTCCAAGTTTATCCTTTCTGTGATTTTTTTCCTCTTCAACTCTGAAATATTTTTCAAAGTTCCTTTCACCTCTTTATTCCTACCCTCCATTTAGTTATCAATAATGATTCTTTATATTAAATTTATCTGTTTCAATTACTGTGTAGTTTCTTTCTCTTGATTGGCCCTGACTGACAGAGAGCCATAGAACTGAGATTAGCCAACCAGTCTTGATTAAAGCTAGTGACTGTCAGGCTATTTATAGAAGAACGTTATAGGAAAAAATCAGAGTGTAAAATTAATTCAAGAGGGGAAGCAAAGTAGACAAAATTGGAGGCTCTTAGGATCTAGCCCAAGACTGTAAAATGAGCAGGGAGATGCCTCAATCAAGCCCAGAAGAGTTGAAGTTGATGTAGAGAAGTCTCAGCAAATTGAAGATGCTTTCCCAATTACAAGGTTCCTCCCACTGACAACTAGATTTCATATATGTGCAAAATACAGGCATAAATCACATTGAAATTAATAATTAGGAAATAATTCCCTGGTGTGAAGAAAAATAAAATTGATTTGGACTATAATACAAAGAAAAGTATACAGTGCTATAGAGATCATCGACCACAGCAAAGACCCGAACCAACAAAGGAATGAATTACTTAAGCAGATAAATCGTGGGACTTAGTGATACAAAGCACCTGTTTCATATTATTTTTGTTATTTTGGCAGTTTTAATCACAAGGCACATAGCTCTTCATAGTATATATTAACCATACTAAAAAATTGACTTTGGTGATATGGAAGTGCTTTGGTGACTTCAGAAAAACCAAGGGTGGGAAATCCAGTAAAAGATGGACATCTGCAGACACATAAAATAGAAACCCAGATTGCACAATTAGACATTACTCAGTTAGGTAACCAGTAAAGATGGGGAATTTGAGGACTTTCAAAATCATAAATAGTGTGTCTACCTCTCAGAGAAACTCTTAGTGCTTGCTTGAATGTCAATTGAAAAATAGAAGTCTAAAGATTCCAGTGTGTGGATTTGTAAAGTGGCAACTTTCTAAATTTCATTTGAAACTGAATAAATGAATACTAGCACATCAGGCATGCTGAGAAAATAAGGAAATAGATTTTTAATGGATTCTTTCTATGTTGAGTAAAATAAACTTCCATTTTCTTTTCAAAGCTTTATTGTCCTTTTTAAAAAAAATTTGAAAAGCTATGTCCTTTAGTGTCATCAATTTTTACAAATATTCAGAAGGAACTTCAAAAATACCAGCTTTCACATGTGATCTTTCAGAGTCTTTCATGTGTGTGGCTGATGTAAGTAAATGCTGAAAATGTTCAAAGTTGTGATTTGTGTCAGAAGAGATGCTGTTCTACTAACCAGTTTCATTCTGAACTCTTCAAATCCTTGTCACTGGGGCCATCAAGTGATCAAAAATAACCCAGGTGTTGAGCTTCCTGTTAATAACTCCACAGGGTATAAGCCTTGTCAAAAACTCAACTGAGATGATTCCTCTTACTATTTCTTTGCTCCCCCCTTTCTTTTTAATCAACAGAGATGTGATGAAAAGAACATTAAACTAAATGTCAAGAGACCTGGGGTCACACTTTCGCTCTCTTGTTACTTTCTTCTGTGACTTTGGAGCCACCTTATCTCTCCAGGCTTGAGTTTCTTCAACTAAAAATATAAATAGTAATGCCTTTAAAAAAATACATGGTGGCATAGAGGTGGAAGATTAACTGTTTTCCTGGGAGTAAAACATAGTAAAAATGTAATTTATTTAAGAAGACCTCCATTTTTTTTCTTTTTGCCAAGAAAAAAAATCTAGGACCAATCTTGCATAATTTCATTATACAAGAGGGAAAATGATTTGCAGGGAGAGGAAGAGTCTACACAAGCTTCTAGGCTGAACTGCTACCACTTTCTCCCCCTGCCCAGGTAGTGGAAGGATGGTTGAGTATGGGTCTGTGAACAGGGTTATAGGTTGCCTTTTCCACTGGCCAATAGAAAACTGTCTATCTTAACAGAGCTTTGGTTTTCCATGAGCATCTTGGATGACTGATTTTGCCTATGTGGTAGCCAAAGATGCCATGCTACCTGCCCAATGCCTGGTCTCATTCAGATATAGGCTGGAATATGCATGTCCTCCCGGTGACTCTGCATGCAAGTACTATAGTGGCTACTCATTATATTGTCTGGGCACTCAGACCATCATGTCAGCCCCTGTGGTGCCCCACATTCCTCATGGTGAATCCCCATTGTGACCCCTTACACACTCATATGTATGGTAAAGTCTTTAAAAAGTCTCAAGGAAATAGAAGTAACTGGAAGACAGAGAGAGGGAAACACACTCAGAAAGACAGAAGGAAACAACAATCCAGAGGCAACATCCAAAAAGTGTAAAGTCCAGGCATAAAAATAAAGAAACTCTGAGTCATGACCTCAATACTCAACAACAGAGTGAAAAGGGCAGATGCTCTGAGCTAGAAAAGACTCAATTTATATCTTTCCCAGCAGTGTCCTTTTGGATGAGTTAATTAACTTACTGGGCTGGTTAACTTATCTGCAAAGTGGAGATGATAATAGACGCTATAGGGTTATTTTGAAGATTAAATAAAATGCTCAGCAAGGCATTTAGAATAGTTACTGTCCCTGAGGAAGTGCTTGTGGCTGTTGAACCCTTCCCCCCATTTTATGATTCTAAGACACCTATGATCCATGAGGATAAGCAGAAAGACCCTGTTATATTGCAAAGGGGCAAGTTCCTTCACTGATGTAAGAACAAAACATTACTAGAATAGAAAAATGAGAGTCTTGATGAATGAAATCTCAGCAGCACGAGAAACAAAAACAAAAACACCTGATGAAGAAGGTAGCATAAGTCAAACATCCCTGCTCTGGGCAAGGCTGAGGGCAAGGCTGCCACGAGACCGGAAGCGAAGATTTTGCTATGTTATCTTGGAGTGGGGGTTCAGGGGTCCAGAGGTGGGAGTGAGATTAGGAGGGAGATTAGCTTGCCATTAGACGACACTGCAAAACTGCAACCCAGCTACCCCAGCTCGCCCACCCCATAAAGGACCCAAAATGTAGCATGAAGCTATGGAAAAAAGAAGCTGAAAGGTGGATTGTCCTGAGGGTTTCAAGCAAGATGTGTTAAAAGGTAAATAGTTTCAAATGCTCCATCCTTCTCACTGTTCTAATCACTGCATCCTTAGCTGGTGACCTCTATGGATTAACCTTTAATACAGTTTTGGTGAGTCATACATGAATTATGCATTGCCTTTTTTATTTCAACATAATCACTTGAATAAAAATACAGATTTCAACTTTTACCATCATGTTATACACCCAAGGATTTATCATCTTTTTTCCTGTTTCCCTCCAATTCAAGCCAACCCCACGGTTTGGTAATTAAAAATTCTTTCTATTATTAGGAATTGGAAAATGGATGATTGACAGAATATAATAAATGGACAACTATATTTTGTTTTCTACTTTTCTCATAAAAATATATTCAGTAAGGCATTTTTTTCAATTACTATTTTATAAAAACTCAAGCAGTTCCACAGATTTTATAATTACTCATGGAAATCAGTGTCCGTGGTCATTTTAAATGATCACCATATTCTCTGTAGTGTTTAAAAATCCATTCCTTTCCACGTATCAATTACAACTTGGAAAAATTAATTGCCACTAGTGGAAAGCCTCTCTTCTCCTTAACTTAACCTAGATAAAGATGACAGGCATCCAGTTATCTTTTTCCTTTACTTCCTTCCCCATTCACTGGCTGCTGTGACTAATATGGGAAAGAAACAGGACAAAGGACACCTATCCACACATCACCATATGTCTCATAATCTCTAGGACTGGTCATCGCTGACAGTGGACGCTTTCTTTGGTTGATTCTTCTTATTTATTTACTTATTATTATTTTTTTATATTTATTTATTTTTGAGAGACAGAGTGGCACAGAGCTCAAGCGGAGGAAGGGCAGAGAGAGAAGGAGACACAGAATCTGAAGCAGGCTCCAGGCTCTGAGCAAGCATTCAGCACAGAGCCCGATGTGAGGCTCGAACCCACGAACCAAGAGATCATGACCTGAGCTGAAGTTGGACACTTAACCAATTGAGCCATCCAGGTGCCCCTCTTTGGTTGATTCTTAAGCAGACCCTGTGAGGAACCATTTGCTGAGCCCCTCTAACTGCTACTCCTGAAATGTGAGTCCTGAAATTGACTCTTCCAGCTACCGCTTCTTCCTCAGCCTCTGCAGCGATGGAAATCTACTGGGGGTTCACAACGTAAATTATGCAGAGGGGGACCCTGCAGGAAAGGGCTGCATTATGTGGAGTCCTATTCCAAGCAGGTAGTATGTTGGAGCCCAAGATGAAAATCACTAAAGAATAGGTTAGAGGAGATGCAAATGTATAGCGAAACAAAGGCCATAACCTACTGAGAACTAGCAAATCTCAAGCCCTTCATTTAGATGTTGACACATATTTTCCATTCAGTTCATAGGTACGTGCATGTACACACACACACACACACACACACACACACATGGAAAAATAAGAGTACAACAGACTTTAAACAAGAAAGTTACTAGTCAGGCTTTTACTTGTTACACAAAAACAGAATAGTCTTTCTAAAATGTTAATCTGACCATTCTATATCCTTGTTTGGAACACTATACTCAAGTTTAAAACTCAGACTTCTAATGGAGGACCAGGGGGAGGGGAAGAGGGAAAGAGAGTTGGGGAGAGAGAGGAATGCAAAACTTGAGAAACTATTGAATGCTGAAAACAAACTGAGGGTTGAAGGGGAAGGGGGTGGGGAGAGGTTGTGGTGATGGAGGAGGGCACTTGTGGGGAAGAGCACTGGGTGTTGTATGGAAACCAATTTGACAATAAACTATTAAAAAAACCCCTCAGACTTCTTGTAACTATGGAAATCCATGATCTAGTGACTCTAACACCTAGAACAACCTCATTTATGATAGCTAAGCCCACTCAGAAGTTTCTTAAAAAGACTGAAGAAATAAATCACTTTAAGAAAATGATCAATAAAATATTAACCCTTATTATGATTCTCTTGTCTTGCTGCTCTTGACCCCAGCCCTTTGCATGTTATTCCCTCTGTCTCGAATGTTCTTCAACACCCCCCTCTATTCCAACTGCCCTGCCTAATTCCTGCTGTCCTTTAAGTATTAAACTAGACTACTTCCAGGAGCCTGTACTAAGCTCCAAGATGATGGTGAGTATCATGAATTTAGTGGGCTGGACTCTACAATATTTACACATCTGATTATAATTGCCTATTTGCTTATCTTCCTCCCACAGGATACTATAAGTTTTCTAAGTTGAGAGTGAGCATAATGTTAACCATTTTTTTCAGCATCCAAGATATCTTCTGGAATGCATTATGCATCCAGGAAGCATTTGTTGAATGAAAGGACCATAGACATAGACAGGGATGTGTTAAAAAAAATCTTGGCCCTGCCACTTGCAGTTTGGTCTTGGAAGATTTCTATGTATGTAAGAAATCCATTTCACCACTATAAAACAAGAATTCAGAATACTGCTTCTAAAACCATCATAATGATTCAAGTTTGTGAACAGTATATGTTTGTGTTAAGTATATTTTAATTCCTTCCATTTCCTGTTTACTCTCCTCTTTACAGAGTGCTGGTGAGAAATCACATGTAACAGAGGCCTAACAACGTGTAGGCATCTTTTTGGTGTTTACGAAATGCTAGTCCCCCTGCCCATGAATGAGAGGTGACTCACAATAGCAGAGTGTTGTTGAATACCTACCAAGTCTTTAACTCAAGACTATTAAAGGTAAATTGGGCCAAATATTTTGTATCAGCCCTATCTAAATAAAAGTTGGGAGATACATCTTACACCTAAACTTTAGGCATTCTGGATTTATAAAACTGCTTGTGTTTATGTATCTCTTTTATTGACAAAGAGAATAGCTGTCTTGATAACAAAGCTTATCAGAAACATCCATCAGCCAATGTATTTTGGCCAATGTATTTTCATTAGGCCATACGTAGTGCATACTGTATTCTAGCTGGTAAAGCATGTGTTGAACCTAATTATGGTACTTGGCCCAAAGCATAGAATGTTTCTCTAGGTTACCTTTTAATTATCTAGCCAGTTACCTTTTAATTATGAATCTGAGCTAGCATATAAAGTGCTGCTTCTATACCTTTGCCTGTGCTGAACACCGGATTTCCCCAAATGCTATGGCTACTTTTCAACTCTGACTTTATGTATCACCAGGAAGCAGCGGTTCCAGAACTATTTATCAACAGACCAGGAGAAGAGGGGAGGGGGATAATCTGTCGCATTTAGTGGTTTTTTGTAGTGTAAATATTCCCACTTTGGCCAATCCCAAGTTACCAACACGATAGTGATGAATGCAGATTTGAGAAGAGATGGCCAGCACCACCCAGGCCTTTATGAGCATCTTGAGTATCTCTTAATTTTGTTTTTAATATATATTTTGTTTTAAATATAAATCATTTAACCGTAAAAAAATAAATATAGTCTACTTGTTGATATAGGCCATGTTGGGGTGTCTGACTGGCTTAGTCAGTTAAGTGTCGGACTTCATCTTAGGTCATGATCCCATGGTACATGGGTTCAAGTCCTGAGTTGGGGTCTGTCCTGACAGCTCGGAGTCTGGAGCCTGTTTGGGATTCGGTGCCTCCCTCTATCTCTCCCCCTCCCCCACTCACACTCTATCTCTCATATATATATATATATATATATATATATATATATATATACACACACACACACACACATATATACACACACACACATATATACATACACACACACACACACACACACACACACACACACACACACATATATATATATATAAAATATGCCACATTTAACAGCCAGATCACAAAACTCCTGAAAATTTCACAGCCGGATCTCCCCTCCGGCATACCACGCTGCCTGCACTGCACTGCACTCTGTTACAGTAGGCTCATCGCAAATACAGCAAATACAGGTGGTTTGCTTAGACCGGGGTGGGGGAGGGGGAGAAATACCCAGAATGTTGGTTCTATTCTCCTTACTATAACATAGAATACAGTTCAAACAAAAACAAGTGATATGACTGAAGATCACCCAAAGGGGTACTTTAAACTTCCCCAAGGGGAAAGAGACTGCAAACAGTCTTTAACTTTTTAAGCTTTTTGATACAAAAAGTAAATCAGTTTGACACAGAACTACTAAGACACTGAAAAAAAATGACAGATGTTTTTTAGTGGAGAACATCGTGACTGGACTCAGATAGACCTACCCAGAATCTTAACACTAATACCTAAAGCAGAGTTATTAAAAGTTATCAATGTACCATATATTATAAATTGTATTGAAGTAGATAGATTATATTTTTAGGGAGTAAATTAAATTTTGATAAATTGCTTATAATTCAATAGATTTTTTGGGCATTTAAACATAATACAACTTTATGTTACTTAAAAACTTCTGAGGTTAAAGATACTTAGAAGCTCATCTAATTCACCTTCATTTTATTTATATGAAAACCAAGGGCCAGAAAATTCCCCAGGCCTGGAAACTATGCTCTACTCATTGTAAAACGTCTCTTGACTTACAGGAGGTAGAATTGTCCCTAAATGAATACATGCCAGATTCAAGGAGTCCAGCGGCTTGTCTGAGATGATATAGTAGCTTATGGCTTGAGTCAAAGTCAAGGTTGGAGGTGAGTAAGTTCCTCGGGAGGCCAAAGGCATAGCATATGTCATATCCCACCCTCCTGTGAGTTACCATTGCTGTTTAGCACATGTATGGATCAATCCATTGAATGGAGTTATATTCTTCAACTATCAAGAGACAAGGATAGAAGGTTGAGCAGAAGCGGAGCCTGTTCCTCTCCATCATGGTGTCATGTGAACTTGCAAGAGGGAAAATACACATGGTCAACAAGGCCTGAAAAGCCTCCCTCTCCTCCCTGGAGCCCCCGGTCTGAAAACAAAGAGATCCTATCAGTGAAACACTAATTGCCCTCTTAACCAAGCTCCAAATTGAAGTGTGTGGCCCTGGTCACTAAAGCTCATCAGCAGGTCTTGGGACTGAGAGGGAGGAAAACATTGCAATCTATTTTCAGCTCAGGCTCTCATGTCACCATCCAAGGATGTGGACCATTGTGAGCTATTAGTCATCGTGTCTCCTGGAAGAGTCTACTGGGAATCTATACCTTGTGTTCAGGCTTTTACTAATCCACTAATCCTCCCTCTCTTGTTAATCACCTCCAAGTTCCTTTCCAAGTTTTATCTCAGAAGGCACGGAAGCAACTTTTCAAACTCCCCTGGCACAGGCAGAGTACTCAAGACTCAGGAAGAAGATAATTAAGGAGAGAATGTGTCAGGCTATGGCAGTCAACCTTAGGTCACCCCAGTCCTCGCAACCCCTCTGCCTCTTGCTCTAAGATGCTGGTCAGCCTGATATACTGAAGTAGAATAACTCCCTCAAGATCTTATGAAGGCACCACTGAAATAAAAACAAGAGCATCCATTGAAATCAATGAATAGAATTCTGTACTTTGATGAAAAAGAGTACCTGAAGGCAAACAAATGTCAGCCTCAGAATGAGGTGAAATCTATTGACTAGAGGGTAATAACAGGTTGGAATGAAGTCCACATCCTTAATTGTTTTAATTAATATTTATTTCTGACAGCCCATGTTTCAGGAACTGTGCTAGGTTAGGAAAACGTCCTCCTCTTCATTGGAACCACAGTCACAACCTGCATCCTGCCATCTGCTGAAACTTGTCTACCTGTACTTCAGTCTTGTTTGCTCAATTCCAGCTAGGTTAAGCTGCCTGATATATCCTTTCACATGCCTGTAATTTATTTCTAATATGAGACTTATATTACTAGTTCATTGCCTCCTTTCCCTAATGCAGCATACAGTATAATGAAGTAAAAAATATACCTGTTCAAATACACACATACACACACACACACACACACACACACACACACACCTGTTCTTGACTGGCTGTTGGTTGGTTGAGCATATGACTTTGGCTTGAATCTTGATTTCTTAGTTTGTGAGTTCAAGCCCTACATCTGGTTCACTGCTATCAGTGTGAAGCCTGCTTCAGATCCTCTGTCCACCTCTCTTTACCCCTCCCCTACTTGTACACTCTCAAAAATAAAAACAAAACAAAAGAAATATATCTGTCTTTCTGTCTTTCTTACTAATGTGCACTTAGCACAATGGCCGACAAACACTAAAAGTTTTATAGCTGAATAAATGTATGCGTGCATTATATCCTCTCCCTTCCTTTAAGAGCCTATGGTCTCGCAGTAGGATACAAATGGATAGATATAACTTCTCCAAGATGCAGTAGATTTAAGGTAGAAGTTTATGCAAACTATAACATGAGCACAAAACCCACACAGAACAAAGAGAACTAATTTAGCCTTGGTAGGTGGGAGGGATCAGTTAAAGTGCCATAAAGAAGTTGATCCTTGGATCTACAGAGTGTTTGATGTCCTTTGGAGGGATAAAGGGTGAAGGGACACTCTTCCAGGCAGAAGGAGCACGAGGAATACAGCCATCAAAGTACCAGAGAACTGACACATCAAGGGGGATAAAAACAGTTTGGCAGGAGCCATCGAAGTTCATTAGCAAGTAGAGAGACAAGGACTGTGTGGATAAAAAGAAGGGAGCTACCAATTTTAATGAATTATCAGAGAAAGTTTCATCCCAGAGGTTATCTTTGAGATGAGTATTAAAAAAGAAATCTCAGATAAATACAAGTAAAGGCACTCTAGAGGACACAAGGAGCATGTATAAAGAAGCAGGGCATATGAGCAATTATGGTGCAAAGTGTGAGCCAATCAGGCAATGGTGAAGAGATATGTGTTTTAACTAAGGGTTCTTGCTGGAGTGGGTTTGTGAATGAAAACTGAGCCCGGACTTGCAGGAAAGGATGCATCGGATATAGGGCTGAAGCATCTGGGCTCTACCCAATGGGCACTGCCAGGCATCAGAAGTTGTAACTCGGATGTAATAGACTATTTGTGGATTCCCTTAAAAACTGCATGTGAGGTGAGTAATATCAAAATCTAGGGAAGAGAGATAAGAAAATACAATCAAGGGTAGAATGAAGATGAAGGAATATACCCTTTATCCAAGGAGATGGCCTGAGGCTTAGGTTGGGGAAGAAGAGAAATTCTAGGAGGGAAAGTACAGGGCAACATGGAGGAAAAGAAAGAAAGCTGAAATTTTTGCAGGTGGATAGATTTGAGATTCACACAAAAACAATTCCATATTTGCTTTTAGAAAGATAATTTATTCAGTAAATATTTTTGGAATGTTTACTATTTTCAAGCCTATCATCCCACTGTTTATTATATATACTGAAAATCCTACTTGAGATGAATATTAACTCATTTATGCCTTCCATTTTTGCTTCTCTTTGCATTTTCACATTAACCATTGTCATAAGTAAAGGCCCCATGTCAACATCTGAAATCAGAGGTTAGGTGCTCTCTTATCCGGTGTGGTATTCTCAGTGTTGTAAGCAAGTGTCTTTCACATGATAACTCATCAATAAACTATTAATGAATTAATGAACAAGAGGATGTGAGCAGCTGATGAAATAGGCTCTAAATCCATGCTTTGTTTCCAAAACCCTGCAGGAATGTTTAGTTTGAATTCATGTTCCAACTGAAATCATTGATGCATAATGAAGAAACAGAGCATTACCCCCAAATAAATTTTAGTGCCCAGTGAAGTAAAAATTCAGGAGCAGAAGTGCCTACCATTGAAAGTCCAGATGTTGGCAAGGAAGGCTCTAGAGAAAGAGACACTTAGACTCACCCCTCCATTCTCAGGTCACTGGATGGGCAGAGATGTCCTACTTTCCAAGACTGCATGAGAGAGGTCGCCATGATGCAGAAAAACACCCAAAAATGCATTTAATGGAAAATAATGAAATATATACATGAGAGAATTTGGGGTGGCAGGAAAAAGCAGTTACCAGAAAGAGCAATGAAAAACCTAGTGCTCAAATTCCTTTTATACCTGTCTATAGGGCATCTCTAAATATGTGTTAAATGTAATCACTACACAGAAAAAGAATAAAGTTGTTTACTAACTACTCCCTCGACCCTCACTAAAAAAATTTTAAAAGTTTCTCTTGTTCATTTCATAGTGTCCTCACCATGCAGATTACAGCAGTTGATTGTGCCAGGTTCTTTACCGGTGCCCAAAACCATTCTCTATTTGTACAACACCTTTGTTTGCGAGGAAACAAATGTATGTGTGAACATGACCACATCTATCATCACTATGCCCTGTGGTTATTTTTTTAACTGTTTTATTTATTTGAGAGAGAGAGACAGCATGAACAGGGGAGAGTCAGAGAGAGAGGGAGACACAGAATCTGAAGACAGATTCCAGGCTCTGAGCTAGCTGTCAGCACAGAGCCCACTTTGGGGCTTGAACCCACAAACCATGAGACCATGACCTGAGCCGAAGTTGGACGTTTAACTGACTTAGCCACCCAGGCGCCCCTCCTGTAGTTATTAGAACCCACCCTGTGTTGCTTAAAAGTACAGGAGAAAGAAGTTATTAATAATGGAAAGAAAAAGAAAAGAAGACACTTGAAAAGGCATCTCACCACTGATTTTTGACAGCAAGGGCATTTGATCCCAAGAACACTCAGTTTCACAAGCGAGAATGTGATTAGTCAGAAGTTCTGTGTTTTAATTTTCAGGGCACCTCCAAGAACCACCATAATGTTAAATTACCATTTCACCAGGATGTGTTGCATGGATTAAGCATGCAGGCTCCCAAGGTCTTTGGGGAGATTAACGGAAAAGTTTTAACTGAAAATAGCTCCTGTTTTAAAAGCATTTGTCTTTTTATGAAAAATTTCCGCAGTTATTTAGAAGGGAATTACATGTAGAAGTTTCCAAGTTTCCCCAAACCAACAACCATACATGTTCTCATCCACAAAGTGCTCTCTTTAATTGTACATCTGTATGTATTCCATTTATGTTTTTATGGAGATAACAAATACTTTCTGTGAGATTATTAACTCCTTAAATACAACCAGGTTGAATGAAAAAGATCATCACGATTTGGGCAGCCCCCCTCTTAGCCCAGATCAACAGTGATCTGTCTCAAGTAATAACCATCTCATTACTGCACCTGTGACTTTCCCTGGGTTCCTGAAAGAAGCATCTATACCACCCATCCCATTAGATCTCACTCGAGCATCACTTCTTGGTCCTTTCTCCAAGTCTGCTTGACTATTAGAATTTATAATTTATAACCTTCCCTTGTCCTTCTAGTTTAAGCTGTGATGAGTCTCTGACACTAATTAATTTCTCTCCACAGGACTTTATCTATCTCTTCACTGATTGATTGACTGATTGATTCAACAAAAGTGAGTGGATGTCTATACATCTGTCACTAAGAAGGGAGAAGATAAATGGGATATCATTTCTCTCTTCAAGTTTCTTACTGTTGAACAGAGAACATCTACATGTAAACATAATTATGCTACTGTGTTATTGGCAATAGAATTAGATCCAAATACTCCCTCGTGGCAGTGAATTTCATATTATTCTCTCTTTGAGGTGGGGGGTTGGGGGATAGTGAAAACTCTTCATCTGACAAGGAACATTTGAGCTGAACTTTGAAGGCCAAGTAAGAATTTTCCAGGGATAGAAGCAATTACGTTTTGGAAAGGAAAAAGTATGAACCAAGGCCCCAAAATTGAGACTGTGTATCTTGTTCCCAGAACAAGAAGAGGAGAGTACCCTTCAGTTTCTCCTGGAGAAAACTGCTGATAGTGACAAACCCCACACTGCATGAATCTGTTGCTGATCCAGGCATTAATTCTATGACCTGGACTATGAGGGAAGAGCACGAGGCACTTAACAGCCAGCCAGACACGTAAATCCTCCTTGGTGACCATGACCATGCCTGTGTATGGGCCAGTCTCTACTCTCTGTGACACATAATGTGTCTTCTGGACATAGGTCCTCTAAGGAATATAACCTGAACCAATTGGCTCACTTTCTGTGGTCCCTACAATCTGTGGTTAACTTCCCAAAAGTCAGCTCATAGTGGAACAACAGAACAGGACCGAACGCTGGGAAGTCTGCATATAGCCTTTATATAAAGCTCAAAAGCACATAGTAAGCTATATTTTAGGGGCATGAATATGTAGCAATTACAACTATTAAAAAACAAGAAAGGGAATAAGTACTATACTATGTTGTTGAGACAAAGATATGGCTACAGACAGGAAGGGAGGGACAAATTTGGGTTTTTAGGTATTGATTGATAACCGTCCATGTTTTGACCTGGATAGAGGTTTCATGGGTTCTTATTTTTTTAAAAAATAATAATGTTTATTTATTTTTGAGAGAGAGAGACACAGACAGACAGACATGAGTGGGGAAGAGGAAGAGAGAGAGGAAGACACAGAATTTGAAGCAGGCTCAGGCTCTGAGCTGCCAGCACACAGCCCAACTTGGGGCTTGAACCCACAAACCATGAGATCATGACCTGAGCTGAAGCCAGATGCTTAACTAACTGAGCCACCCAGGCGCCCCTCATGGGTGGTCATTTTACAACTTTTGATAAGCTAAACATTTTTGTTGTATGCTTCACAATAAAAAAATAAATAAACTCACAAGACTAAAAGAACCATGATTGTCTCCCCTGTCAATGGAATCCTGGGTGAATTTGGGCATTTTTGAACAACAGAAAACAGTGTATGCATACCCATTAATAATATTTTCTCTTCCTGTACCTTCTCTGGATTTGGGCACCCCAAAATGATGTTCTCCTTTTATGATTAGATGTGCCCTTTCAGTACTTGGTCTGTCCTATGAATCCTCTGCATAGAGATGAGATGTGACTGCAAAATGCAGTTTAATCCCTGGGTCTCCCAGGCCACCCTGTGGCCAGTCCTGTCGAGGACTGGTACTCACACTGTGGGAGTCTAGGGGATTCTATTTGTTTTGGACTTTCACCGAAAGGCACATGGCTTATGGAATCACTCAGAGTTGGGTGTCAACAAGCTCTATCTCCACCTACTGGGAAGATGACCTGATCAAAACTTCAGTTTCTTCACCTATAAAACAGAGATGATAAGATCTATTTCATGGTTTTTATTAAAATTAAGTGAAGCAACACACACAGAATTGTTTAGTGTCAGCTTTAACTAATGCAACTTATGGTCTCCCTTTTTAACTGTCAGAGAGGTTCAGGCTCTGTGAATACATCACCCTACCTCTAATGACTGTACCCAAAGACTCTGTCCTCTACTTCTGATAAACCCTGGTGCCCAGCCCAGCCATCTGGGACCCTTAGACCACTATATATCATCAGAATTATGGGTGCCTCTTCCCTGAGTTCCATGTTTTAGTTTCTATTCCTTTTTTTTTTTTTCTCTCTAATGCTATGCTCCTCATTCCTGACTGGGGGTATCCTTGAACCAAGTGTGGCCAATGCCATCACCTGGACTTGCTAGATTTGTATCCTGACCCTTTGGGTCTCTTCCGACGACATGTCCATTTGCTCTACTTTGTAAAACATCTAGGTTGGCTCCAGGCATCACACTGCAAATCTCAATAGTGCAATTACCTGAAAGTAGCCAAGACGTGTCTCGGTGTGCATTCCCCTCAGGGGGCAGATTCGGAGACAAGGCTCTGAGAGCAATTAGATCGTTAGGAAGATGACACTAGAAAACAGTGAAAGCGGGTGAGGAAACAAGCCTGGTAAAGGAAGAAATCCAACAAAAGATCCAGGAGTCCGTGAACACCATGGGCGACAGAACTGCAGGTCTGCTCAGACACGCTAGGAGGCAGTGTAACACGCAGTTCAGAATGCACAGAATGTTTGAGGACTTGATCCAGGGCATTCACTCTGGAACTTCCAGCTTCCCCTGCCTTCAGCTGGAAGCGGGCCACAGGTTTTCCTTATGTAAGCAGCCTTGGGAGGATGAGAGCGAATGCTGGGGGTGGACTGCATAGGCCATTCAGTTACGCTAACCACACCAGCAGGTGCTAACTGCTGCACTCAACTCTCGTCAACACTGTTCCAGAATCTCACAAGGAAGTTTAAAGATCTTTCACTTATGAATGTCTCCCATGTTTTTCCAGAAGGAGAACACCGACAACCACCCCATAATGGACTTACCTTCTCCAGGCTCCTCTCCTGAGCTGTGCTCAGCAGCAGGATCACAAAGCACCGTACTGACTATGTAACCATCAGGGAAGCATTTTCAGCTCAGTGACTGCTAACGAACGGCTTTAAATAACTTACTGGTGTAAATCCTCTCCATTTGTAACAAAGGTGAGCAAGGGAAAACAAAATGGATGCCATCCACCCTTGACAAACATTTATCTTCTCTCTCCCTTAATTTTTTCCACAGCACTTAGCAAAGGGATTTCCGCCAAGTGACTTTTCTAAGCCATAACCATCTTTGTGATCTATTAGGTGCCAGACTCTTTACTTTGGAAATTGCAACAACCCGGAAGTGGCAGCAATATTATTCCCTTTGTAAAGAAGACATAATTGAAGCAAATTGCCCCGCAGCAAGTAAATGGTAAAACCCCGGATTCAAAAACAAGTTTGTTGACATTTAGACACTTGTCCTCCCTCCATACATCTCCAGGGATGGTGTCCACAGCTCATTTTACCCTGCAGAGGCTGACAAGGTAATTACCCAGGTCAGCCTGCTCCTGCTCTGTTCGCAGCGCACTCAGGCACTGGGAGAGCTCTGCACCAGCCAGGTCCTGTCCCCGCTCCCTTCTCTGGAGCTCAGCGCATCAGACAGGTTTGCTATGTGAGTGTGAGCAGCCGGCACTGGCGCCCTTGTCCGGACATGCTCACTGACAAAGAACAGCTCCAAACACACGTCGCACACTCTCTCCCCTGTGCATAAAGACAGGCCAGCCCGGCCGCTTCAGGAAACTGGCGAAACCCCAGGACTCTCTGGTCACGGCATTCTCGAGGACACAGCACTGGGTACCGAACCCTTCATCAGTCCTCTGCACCTTTCAGTCATTACTCTTCCACGAGACCTCTTCAGGTGCCACCACGGAAGTTGGGGCTTGGAGGGAGACAGTCAGTTGGGCATTGGTCGGATGATAGCATATGCATTCACGTACCACGCTGTCTTCCGACACTGTGTGGCTGGGAGCCCAGGCAGGTTTCACTGATGTCAGCTCCTGGGGACTCACACCGGGCCAGGCCTCCTAGCCGTGTTCACCCCAGCCCAGTGTGGGACACAGGAAACTTATTGTGGGCTCCTCAGCTTCTCCTGCAGGTTTTGAGAGCACACGAAATGAGAAGGTGCAGATGTTACTGAAGTCACTGTAAAATATTCAAAATTTCATCCCAAAGCAGCAACATTTGGGATGGTAATACCAGTCTCATGTTCCTCCTGGTCTTCAGAATCCAACGTGTCAGTCATTTCCAATGTCTTACCACCCTCTACCTACCCGCCACTGTCCCCAGAATTACAGACAACCAAGAACCACAGTTTCCAGGTCTTCCTTATCTTTTCCAGCTGCTAAATCTCACCGCTACGTACACACACAGGCTAGCCACATTGTTGCTCCTAGTCTCATCCTTTGTGAAATCCCGTGATGCGCTCCTTGATTTGGGCACTGCAGCAATGTGACCCTCTCCCCTTCTGACTTCCATGTCACTGCTCACACACGTTTCTCAGCTCGGGGTTCTCCAGGTTTCAAATCCAGCCCATTCTTCAAACATATTTCAAAAGCCAGTTCCCTAAGAAAACTTTCCAGATCCCCACATGCAAGTGGTCACCCCTCGTTCTGACCTCCAAGACTACGTTATTTTCTGTCCCCTTCATGCCATTTCCCTTAAGCTGCTTTTGTTACAGTAGAGAGTTCAATTGTTTTTATCTCCTATATTGGAATACACATGTCTGCTGTATACACGGCCAATCTAAGCTTTGTGAAACTTTGGATGAGATGTTAAAGACTGTCCGGTCATCTCTGTCCACCACAGAGATCACAGAGAGAGACCCAGACCCACAACTTCCCATTTCATCACTCACCATGTCCACACCCTGGGTGGAAAGGCGCTCAGCATACCGTTTTGAAATGGTAGAAGACTCCTGAGTGACTATTTCCCATAAGGAGATTGGAATGGCAGGGGCACGCCCTGTTCTGTACTTGTCACCCCTCTCCCCTTCAACATACATGACACCAATGAGAACAATTTCATTGTAGTATCTATAGCAATTTTTTCAAATATTAGAGATCTTCAAATCATCAATTGCGCACCTATATGTGCTAGCCAGAGTATCTGATGAGTTACGTCTATTACGACAACTCCGCAAGTGAAGTGATTAATCCCAAATTATAGCCAAATAAATGAAAGCTTAGAAAGATAAGGTAAATAAGCAAAGATAGACTTACTGGCTCCCTGGATCCATCCCCCGACCCTCCACTCTCTTCATGAAAGCTGGTTTATTTTACAGAACTGAGTACAGAAAGGATACTACACAGGGCAAGTGAACTCTCCCATATTTGTTGAAATAATACATTGAATATGACTCCTCTGTGTGGTCCAGATGCACAGGGACCATTTGGAGAGGGTTAGCCACCACTTTCCCTTCAAGTTGGCAAGAGTCACATGTAAATCTTTGAGAGAATCGTTCAGAAAATTAGGTAAGGCAGCGTCCTATCTATAAATGTGGACAAAGCTATTTAGAGAGGCTAGATCAAGTCAGCGGTTAATGAAATGCAGGACATTAGGAAATGTGGGAATGATGGGCCTTACTTTGCTCTCAATGCCATCATCGTGATCAATTTCTGGTGACTTAGGCCTCTCTCCTTCCTTCTTGGACGTCCGCGGAGTTATTCTCACTAACTGTGCAGGTGGTTGCTGTGTCTCTTCTGAAGGTGGAAAAGCTTTCCCTGGAACAGCCGTGATTCATTCCCTCTTTCCACCCTTCTGGCGCTTGCCCAACTGGGGAGAGCGCCGCCTGCACCGAACATTCCAGTATGAGAGGGGAGGAATTTGCTGCAGAGGAGATGGTGCTTTCCTAGAACAGTGAACTCACTAGACATAGAGTCAAAACTCACAGGAGGGGCGCCTGGGGGGCTCAGTCGGTTAAGTGGTCAACTTCCGCTCAGTTCACGATCTCGCCGTTCGTGGGGGAGGAATTTGCTGCAGAGGAGATGGTGCTTTCCTAGAACAGTGAACTCACTAGACATAGAGTCAAAACTCACAGGAGGGGCGCCTGGGGGGCTCAGTCGGTTAAGTGGTCAACTTCCGCTCAGTTCACGATCTCGCCGTTCGTGGGATCGAGCCCCTCGTTGAGTTCTGTGTTGACAACTTAGAGCCTGGAGCCTGCTTTGGATTCTGTGTCTCCCTCTCTCTCTGTCTCTCCCCTGCTCATGTTCTGTCTCTCTCTGTCTCAATAATAAATAAAACATTTAAAAATTTTTAAAAAACACACACAGGAGATGGAACCTGGATGACTGGCAAGTTGCTTAGCCTCTCTGTGCCTCAGTTTACTTGTCTTCTTTGTAACACACATTTTAAATGTCTATTTATTTACTTTGGAGAGAGAGAAAGAGATGCAGGGGAAGATCAGAGAGAAAGGGAGAGAGAGAATCCCAAGCAGGCTCTACTCTGAGTGTAGATGTGGGCTCAAAATCACAAACCTCGAGATCATAACCTGAGCTGAAATCAAGAGTCAGACACTTAATCGACTGAGCCACCCAGGTGCCCCTCAGTTTACTTGTCTTAAAATGTACATGATAACACTGACTATAAGATATTTTTCATTAAGTGCCCTGTAGATTGTTTAGTGCAGTATTACCTAATAAAAATATAATACAAGCCACAACTAACATCTAAGATGTTTTAATTGTTGCATTAAAAACAACTGAAATTAGGTTTTGATAACATACCTCGTTTAAGCCAATGTATCAAAAGTATTATCATGTTAATATACAATCACTACAGGCATTACAACCCATTTCTCAGATCCATACCTGAGAAGTACGTGTTTGGATTAGCCTGGATTTAGCACCTTCCATAATTTTAGCGGCAATGACACACACAGATTTGAAAATGTGCTCTCACCAACTCCACACAGACACCTGATACCCTTCATAATCCACCCTCTCCAACACAGTCAGTAGGTCCCACGCTATCTCCAAATGTGATTGCATTTTTCTCTTTCATCTGGAGGCCTCCCTGATATAGTTTTTATATTTATTTTCAGTTAGGATTTTACTTAAAAACAAAAACAAAGCAGGGCACCTGGGTGGCTCAGTCAGTTAAGTGTCTGCCTCTTGATTTCAGCTCAGGTCATGATCTTAGTGGTTTGTGAGTTCAAGCCTCACATCAGGCTCTGGCTGAGGGTGGGCCTGCTTGGGATTCTCTCTCCCTCTCTCTCTGCCCCTCCCCTGTACTCTCTTTCTCTCTCTCCAAAGTAAGTAGATAAGCATTGAAAAAATAAAAATAAATAAAAACAAAGCAAGCAACAGCACAAGAGCAAACCATCCAGGAGGGGCTGGCATTTAGCCCACAGCTCTGCTGACTGCATAGTCGCATGTGCAGTGGGACAGCTGGCTTCTGGAAGAGTAAGTCAGTCACCCTGCACACCTTCCTCCATGAGAACTGTCTCCCAGTGTTCACCCAGAACCGCCCCAACCCCAGGAAACATGAAATCGGCCACGTCTTGACAACAGATTAAACTAGGTTATTCTCATGTAGTGTGTGGATACTGAAAAATGTGTTAACCTCATCAATATTTTCACCTCAAATATGCAAAGAGAAAATAGTGACCTATGGGGGTGTCACAAAGGGATGATTTACAGAGACCTTCCTGTCCAGCTAGTGAAACCCTCTCTTTAGTCAGAAGACAAGAGGGCTTTATATTGGGCAGAAGAAGCAACCCATACACCCCAATTTAAATGTCAGACACAATGAAAAGTCACAAATTAATGCTCAGACTATGAAAAGAGCAGCCTGTGTGAGTGAATCTTCAGTATGTTTGCTATCTCTGTGAGGAGTTATATGAAAATTCAGTGCACTTTATTTTATATTATGAATGAAAGGACCTAATGCTTTCTTTAATAAATAAAGTCAATATGGAATAAAAAGTTACTTCCAATCCAAAGTACAGTCACAGTGAAATGAGCAGTGGGGAGGAATCCACAGAACTGAAAGGAAAGAATTGAATGATGGATAGACTGAAACAGAGGTAATGAAAAGGGGGTTTCACACATAGGTTTACATTCACGTGTGTTTAAACTTAGTTATGTTTATATTTATAGGGGTTTGTATATGCATTACATGCATATTTACGCACACAAGGTTTTGCCTTTGTTTCCTGGTTTGTGGTTCTTGGTTCTAACCTTCCAGAGGGATCAATCTAAGAGGTAATAGGAAAGATTAACAGCTTCAAAAGTGAGGAACGTTCTCAGGTTCCGTGGGCCTGAATGCCCATGTTCATACCTGTCTTGGAAGGTTTCCACTTCCTCCAGGTCTCAACACAACAGTCCCATCCTGCAGAAACTCTTCCTGCTGCCTTTCCACACCACAGGTTCCCCCTTCCCTAGACTCCCATTGCACTTAGGGCCTGAAACATGAAAGCCATGTTTACCAGTTCCTGGACCTCATGGAAGCTAAAATCTGAGTCACGGAAAATTGTGCTCTTCTTTTATGCAGCCCTGAGAAAGGAGATCTCTGCCAATTGAACTATGACACCATGCTTTCTTATCATCTAGAAGTCTTATTTTGGACTTTGCAAGAGAGCCTTTTAGACTGATTTAGAGCTGCAGGTGATGTCAGATGAATCACTGTGGTCAAGTTCATGCCCACGTAGGCATTGATAATTGTGTCATGACGACCTCATCATACCTACAATTTTAAAGCAGGGTTAATTGCAAGATCATTATTTCAGAGACATTAAACTGTGAGTCAATATGCATCTCAAACTGATGAAATGTGGCATTCTTCTTCTTTGAACTCCCTTAGAGCCTGGGTGAAATGTCTGCCATATATATTTTATATATATATACCCCTACGGTACTTCTAAAAAGTGCTCTTTTCTAGGTTTCATAATGCAGTGGAAATCCTCAGGATTTGGAGTCACATACTAGCTCTGGGCCCTTTAGGAAGTTCTACTTAATAGTGCTAATGTGTAGGTATCTCAAAACAGTGCATATAAATCATTTGATTCAATACCTGGCACATGGTAGGCATTGAAAATTTATTAGCCTGTTGAAAAAAAAATAATTGATTATAGAACTAGGGAAGAGGGAGGGAAATCCCTCTTTCTTTTCTTCCTCCCCCCCAACCTTGTCTTGGTATATCACATGCTGAGCGGCTGAAGAATATTTGTTTTCCCTTGGTTACCCCCAAACAGAATAATAATTTGATCAATTAGTCAGGTCTGAGCATCCTTACACAGGATTTAAACCCAAGCCACAGATGACTTGTGGCTCTTTTCACCCAATGAAAAGGAGGAAGAGAATGTGGAGAACTCAAGAAGAGAGTTGCACGCTGTCCAAAATCTGTGGCTTATGGCCCAGCAATGTCCAGTAGCAAAAATACAATCATGGGAGCCTACACCATAGGGTAAAGGAACAAATAAAGGTCACTTTCTTGGTTAAAAAAATACACACACACAAAAACAAACAAAAATACCCTTGCTTTCCTGATGTAACCCAATTTAATGAGGTGTAGAAATCCAGAGCTCTTTGAAATTTTAAAGCAATTACAACATAAATGACTCTGAAGCAAGATGATCTTATTATGGTGAGACCATAAAATACTAACTTCAGAATGTCGGGAAAGTGGAATGGGTTTTGGCTGGTGTGTCAGAATTTATGGGACGTTTGTAGTATTGTCAGCACCTGATTCCCCTCAGAGGCTAGTTTATTGCTCCAAATGCAGCATTTCATTTGGGGCTGTTTCTCATATCATTACCAAAGAGGGTGGACACCTGTTTTCATGCGTTCTGAAAAATTTCTTTCAGAATGGTGCACAGTTTGGTGGAAGGGAAAAAAGAGAGAATTTCATTTTCTGCTGATAGACTGGGCCCAAAGGTCTTATGAAAACACCTGTCAGCTGCCCTCCACTTGGTGGTCCTCAAAGTCTTGACTCCACCGCATCAGCACCACATGGGAACTTATTTAAAAAAAAACAAACACGTGCTTGGTCCTATCCCAAGACTTAATGAATTAGAAACCCTGAATTAGCGTTAACATACCCCTCAGGGAATTCTGAGGCACACTCAAGTTTGTGCACTAATACAGTAACATTGGCCTTGTTACCGGACCCATCAGCCTACTTTACGTGTAGGAACGGACTATTGGTTCCCCTTCCACCTATGTGCCCAGTGAATCTATACAGTCTGAAGCCAACCTCACCTTGAAGTTCACAGAATTCAGGGAGTTCTGGTGCACCATGGCAGAATCAGTCTCAACTCCAGTGACTACCTATGGCACCTCTGACCTTGGGGCCCATGCCAGGTTATTGCTCACTCTACAAGTAGCTACTGAGTACCTACCATGTGCCAGACATCTCCCCTAGCTATTGAAGCTGGAGCAGTCAGTAAGCAAGGCCATCGTGGTTCTGGCTCCCATTAGGGATACATTCCAGGACAGAGAAGACACACGGGAAAGAAAAAGGGGTGCTAGACCCCTGACCCTCTCATGAGACCAAATCACTTTCCAACAACCTTGCATTTTACAGATATTTGCTACTGTGAGGAAACAAGGCACCAAATGGAGAGGCAATGCCCCTAGAGGAACTCACAGAGTCCTGGGAAAGCATTTGCAGATCAAGCTGATTTGTGTTTCAACAGACTGAAGGAAGCCCCAGTCTCCTGAGGTCTTTCAGCAGACTTTGAAGAAACTAGTGATGAAGGAATTCATAACGTACCATGTACAAAACCTGAACTTCTTTTTTAAATTTATTTTGAGAGGGGGAGAGAGAGAGAGAAGGAGAGGGAGAGAACCAGTGGGGAGGGGCAGAGAGAGACTGGGGCAGAGCATCTGAAGCAGGTTCTGTGCTGACAGCAGAGAGCCTAATGGGGGGCTCGAATTCACAAGCCATGAGATCATGACCTGAGCCAAAGCCAGATGCTTCACCAACTGAGCCACCCAGGTGCCTCATAACCTGAACATCTTGAGAGAATGTCCTCCAGAGATGGTAACTGTTCCAGTAACAAGGTCTCTAACTGGCTTCCTGTGTCTGAGGGTCCCTCGGCTACGCAGACCAGAGCCCTTATTGCCAAGCCTGGGGCCTCCATTGCCTTTGCCATATACCCTCCAAACTCACCTCCTAGGAGACAGAGTATGGAATTTTCACCTTGGATCTGGCTGCCTTCTGACTGACCTCCCAGATGCTACCTGCCCACCTCCCAAATGTGTGCCAGGCTGCTCAGAAGAGGTTCTCATATGTTGGGGTGCCGCCATAATCCCTGAGGGGCCCCCACGCAACACACTGCACTCGACTTACCACTTGCTTTCTGTTAACCCTTCTAGCTTCTAAGAACACGCACTCGGGTGTGACCTTTGCCCTTCTCTGTTCTACACCAGAGGCAGAGATAAGTCTGGATTCGGTGATGTACCTGTAAATATATGACAACACCTCTTCAGGAAAAGGAAATAAGTCCTGATTTGTAGCATTTGCAGGGTTTGGTAGTGTAGAAACTTCTATTGTGGCCTGTTTTATCTTTTTAGTTTTTCATGTTTGTTTATTTTTGAGTGAGAGAGACACAGAGTGTGAGCAGGGCAAGGAAAGAGAGAGGGAGACACAGAATCTGAAGCAGGCTGTAGGCTCTGAGCTGTCAGCACAGAACCCGATGTGGGGCTCGAACTCACAAACCATGAGACCGTGACTTGACCTGAAGTTGGACGCTTCACCAACTGAGCCACCCAGGCGCCCCTCATCATGGCCTGTGTTAAGAGGCCGCCACAGGGTTGGGGAGAGAGAGGCACATCAAGGGCACCCCCTCCCTTGAGCAGCAAGTCTGAGTGGACCACCGATCTGCCCTGATGCCTGCAATTAACCTCTTTTTGCCTTTACATATCAAGTCAGAAGGCACACAAAACTGTTCCCCAAGAAAATACCTCCACTGAACTTTTTTTTCCTTTCCTGAGATTATAAAATGCACAGCTGTTTCTGCTGAGGGAAAAGATGCAATCAGAGGTTATTTATAATCCAGGCACTATGTAAACCAAATATTCAGTTAGATCTTTATCGGCTTTTCCAGGTTCACTGATGGTGTTAATATGCTGGTGTTCATATTACCACCGAATTGGGTTTGTAAGTCCTGCAGGAGACTTTGAACTTTGAGTTCCCTCTTACTCAAAAGTCTGGGTAATGTGAGCAGGGTGAGGCAGGTCTTAGGAGAACCAGGAAGTAAGTATGTGCTATTTGCTGGACATTCCCCTCCAAAAGTCCTGTAGGACCTCTTAACGATAATGTTGCCATCGGGTCCTGTGTGTCTCTGGTGATGATGTGACTAACTCATTATTCAGATGTTATCAGACTGAGTTTATCATAAGAATGAAGGCATTTCTCAAAGAAGCAATAATGGTAATGCACAAGAGCTGGCGGGTTGGGAGGAAATGTTGTTGTAGGAACAGGATACTTATATTTTCAAGGTATTACACACAGACTACTTAGTATTCCCAAAGGAAGGATATGACTTTGCAATGGAGAAATCCTACAGACCACACCATAGCCAAATCATCAGACATCACTAACGGTGAGATCACAACCTAGGTATCCCTTGATATGGTTAACAGTATATGACTTTCCTCAAAGTATTCTTGCCAAAAATGTCTAATATGAATGTAGGTGTGATGTAGCAAATAGATGCATTCAGAATGTGGAATATTCTATAAGACAACTGGTCTGTATTCTTCAAAAAACTCAAAGTAGAAAAAGCAGACATTAAAAAGTAAAGAAATTGTTCTAGAGCAAAATAGAAGAAAAGATTTAATCACAATTAATGCCTGGAAACTGGGCTGGAAAACAAAACAGATAGAAGACATTTTTGAGATCATTTGAGAAATTTTAATATGAACCATATATTAAATGACATTATGGAACTACTGCTAATGTTGTCTGACAAGAGTAGCCTGGTTATGAAGGAGATGCTCTCATTCTTTGAGGATACATGCTAGAGTATTGAAGGTGGTGAAATGTCAAGATGTCCATGATTGTTTCAGCCAAAAAGAAATAAACATCCTGAAACTATCACCAAATGTACCTATTTCTAGCTCACCTCTATTCTCCCTCTCTCTAAAAAGTTAAGTCCTATAAACTAGTAACAATTGGTGAATCTAAGCGACTGATCATGAGTGTTCATTGCATTACTTTTTAAATATCTTATTTTGAAATCATTATCATTGTATTATCTTTTAAGCTCTCTAAAGGTTTAAAATTTTCCAAGATCAAAATATGAAAAATGTTCCACTTCCCCAGGGAAGCCTTTCTTCTAGGTACAGTTGGATTCTTCAGGTACATAGAATTTGATACCTATTCTTTTTGGATGGTGTCATGGTGGAGAGCTCCTATTTAGTTTTATTAAAGGACAAACTCAAGTAATACAAAGAGTTAGTTTTTGTCCTTAGTGTCCTGGACAGGACACCAAGGTGTCCTGGACACTGTACCTTTGGTGTCCAGAACAGTGACTGGCACAAAGTGGACACTCAGTATTGTTGGGTCATTGAAAACATGACATTACCTATTTAGGTAAATGTACTGACTGTAGTCAACACCAGAGGCTTTCTGGCTGACTTAGATAATCTTGCAAAGAAAAAAAAAATAAGAGTCAAACAGAAGATTAAAGCATTTTGTTTACCTCAAAAATAAAAAAAATTTTAAAAACCCCAAAACAAAAAGAAAAGACATTGGCTGCTGCAATTCCCACAAAATCTATGGGGACAATAAACTCTCTTCTTGAAGACTCCAAAATATTTGCCCCAACCAAGGCATGAGCTATAATCTATAAAGGGAACACTGATTTATGAATAAAGTAAGCGAACGTGGTTTTTTCTTTGACTAATGTAGATAGCAATTTTCAATGTAACTTCAGAGAAGATAACATATTTTCTAAAATTATTAAAATGGGACAAAGTTCTGGGTGAATATTGCATTTAAGAGATCAAAGGAAAGTTGAAAATTATTTAGTTCATCAGTTTTCAAAGTAGAGCCCAGGAGTCCCTCAGAGTCGCATTGGGGGCTCCCTCCAGTAGGTGAGAGGGTAGGGGCCTGAACACCCCATTCAAACAAGTCAGCTTTCCTTTTAGGTTATACATACTGTGCTTCCATAGGAAATCCTCTGTGAGGAAAGAATTCTGATACGAATATGAAGCAAAAGTTATAAAGCCACTGTAGTGACCAAGGATAAGCCTCCCCAAGATAGATCACTTTGGCATGAACATTACTTTGAGTTAAAAGCAATCAAACCCAGCAGATTCCAGAAAAGCTCTTTACCTCCTCCTCAGCTGCCTTCTTATATCAGGAAGAGAGCTATTAACAGAAATTTCTCCTTACCTAAGAGAAAAACCTTAAGAAAATGTATCTGAATAAGACAATGTTTGTTTTCCAAACATCTCCTTTTATCTTCCTCCAATGGTCTTTCTCCCCTTTATGTCCTCAGAAGCC
The DNA here is from genome assembly GCA_004023785.1 of Mungos mungo. Classification (NCBI taxonomy): domain Eukaryota; kingdom Metazoa; phylum Chordata; class Mammalia; order Carnivora; family Herpestidae; genus Mungos; species Mungos mungo. The sequence continues at coordinate 96,309 of PISW01004398.1, forward strand.
TACACCTCTCCTTAGCTCATATGAATGTTATGGTGCCTCAGTTTCCTTGGAATTTCTTTGTCTAGGTGAATTTCCTGCACATGCACTATTAATGTTGATTTTCTCCTATTAATCTGTCTCATGTCAATTTGACTTTTAATCCAGCTAGAAGAATGTTAAATGGTATAGAAAAATTCTTCCTTCCCAACACCACCAATCTGTATCCCTTCCTCCTGACACACTAATCTCAGCCAGTGTCTAAGACGGAGGAATAGAACACTTCTGTCTGAATACATTCATTTTAGGTGATTCATCTGCACTCCATTTTTGGGCGACAAAGTTCACCCCTATGTTAATATAAAATCTCCCTCCTTGAAGCTGTAATCCATCCACTTTAGGTCTATATTCTGAGGACACATCAAACAAGTTTAATCCTTGTCTGCGACAGTCCCTGGAGAACCAAAGGCAGCTGTTATTACAGTGTAAGTCTCTACCTTGGCTTTGAGTCAATGTCCATCACCTCCCACCCCCACCCCCAGCTCTGTGGTTTTTTTCTAAACCCTAAAAAAGGGTTCTGTGGACCCTTTTGTCTAAATATTCTTTCTTCCAACAAACTCTTATTTAGGTATTTTACTAAGCGCACACAATCTTCTTTTATCACAGCCCCTAATGCTTTGTCCCTGTACTCCCAATGTTCTCTTTCTCTGAATGTAGGCCAGTTTTGATCATTTTAAAAAAATTGGCGTCATAAACATGACCCACCCCATATCACCTCCATATACACACTGCAATAATCAAATTAAGTGAGTCTGGATTCCCTTCTGACAGATGCAATGGTCCTTTTAATGCAGCCTTGCTCTGTTTAAACTTGTGAAAGAACCTGAAATAGAACACTGAAATTACTGGTTCTTCTGTTACCTGCTGCCTTTTGGAGTGATTAAACCTGAGGTGTGTTTTGTTTGCATTGTTTCTGAAGCTGTTGTAGAAGTATACAATGCTCTAGAAGTAAAACCTGAGTTTGTTTACTGGAAGAACTTATCATCATGAACTCTTGATACCCCTGGGTGGTTTTTGGAGTGTTTCACAAATCCTTGCTACACCCTCTTCCACAAGCTGGTAAAACAGGATTTAAATGTATGCTGCAGGATAGGCTGAATGACATACTGAAGGCACAGTATGTAATTTTTAGAATGAAAATCAATTTATTCACTTATTTTAAAATCTTTGCCATACCAGCATGATTCATCAAGTATTGGAAGATAATGGTTTTGTAATCCACCTTTAAAAATATGATTGAATTTTTAGTCATTATGATATAATTTTCTAATGGACAAACTGTTTTTAAAAAAGGAATTAAATATTTTAGGATGTCAAACTTAAACATCCATATGCAAAACTTTTTAGCAAAAGAGCAAAAAAGTAATTGGTTTCCCAATGTAGGTTGGCTGTTTTTCTGGAACACAGTCTAGGATTGAGTGCATCTAGTTTGGGGGATAAAGTTTAGCTAATAAGGGCAAACATTATTAAGCCAACTACCACCAGCCGAATAATAACAGGGAAGTTCTGAATTGTAAAACAGACAACAGTGAGAGGGTTGGGGTGGGTATACCAGTAGTCATTCAGACATTAATTAGGAATGTCCTCATGAAAGAGATTTTAGTGCCAGGAATTTCCTGGTCTATGCTGCAGACCAGAAGAGGTCCTTCCAGTCTGAGCGCAGCCCTCAAAGTTGTACTGGCCACTGGTAGGCAGCCTGGGTCTCAGATTATGGGCAGGGATACTAACAGCATATACTACAAGCCCATTTATTTTCTAATGAGGAAAATATTGAAACACTAAGGGAAAAATAAATTAACAAACTCAAAATATATATATATAATATATATAATCCCCATTATATATACATATACATACAAATATATATATATATATATATATATACACATATACACACACACACACATACATGTATACATCTCTCTATATATCTATCTAGATAGGTAGACAGATAAATATAGTCATATATAAAGGTCAGACTGAATATCCACTCTTGAGCTTCTGTGTAGTTCAGAAAAGCTATAGCATTGCTGTGCTAGGTAATATTTTAAAGGCTTACCTTCCCTAGATTAACTCCTCAGTACTATCTTTGTCATGTTAATTGAAGATCCATCATTTAGAGTTTAGATTTGGCTTCTCAAATAGACCTGAGAAATTTCTCTTGGGTTATAAAGGGGTACTTCCCACATTTCAGGCTACACGAAGACTGAGAGCTATCACTTCCTATACCAATGACTGTAGGAAGTGAGTTTCATTGGATCCCATTCCTCCTGAGACCCATGGAGACATCAGTGCTGGCACAACACAGTGTTGCTGAAGTTAAGAGGGGAACTTCTAATGATCTGCCTGATGCTCAGCCCCTGCAACTCTTCTAGGCTATTCTGTTGAGATATGAAAGCTCACTCCTTGAACCTTATCCCTTTGAGCTCTTAAAGAGGGCAAATTTAAGAGATCTAGGTGGGTCAATGCAACTAATGACAACCAATAGAAAGGCTATAATCACTGGTCTGCCCTTCCAATAATTAGCCTTCTGCATCTTTCCTGTGCCCTCCTACTCCACATCCATGCCTTCCTACTCACATCTGTCTTCCCTGCCCTGGCTCTGAGACCTGACTTGAGAGGCTAGATAGTACCTCAGTTTCTCTTTCTCTTGGCAGGAATGGGTTTCTGTCTATGCCCTTCCTGTCCTCTTAGAAGCAGAGACTCTGCTAAATATGGCCAGATTCTGCTGTCTATGCCTGACTGGCTTTCTTCAATTTCCAGACTCCAAGTCCCAGCTCTCTTACAGGACCCGTTCTGGCCCCTCTACCTGTTTTTCTTGAACCTTTCATTTGTTCTCAACAAAGAGCTCAAGGCTATTCCTAGTTCAGCTTCTCCTGCATCACACCAGCCCCAGGATCCAAGGCTCAGGGTAGAAACAACTGATAGGTACCAGGCAGGCTCTGGGCAAGGGAAAACAGAAGCCAAGTGATAGCGGATCCAGGGGAGTAAAACAAGAAAGGCAGCTTCTACCTCTGCTTTGGATGCATCTGTGCCCTACCACATACCCTCAAGAGAGTTACCCCAAGGAGAAGACACCCAGCAGCAGAAGCGTGGGGTGAGAAGATCTGCTATGACTGCTGTAGGCACATATACTGCATTTGACTTTTATCTCTAGACTTAAGACGCCCAGATAAAAATAGATTTTATTTTGAGAGCTTTACCTTGATGGCATATTTTCGTTATCAGAACTCTTAAAAACATGAGATTTTCCCCTTTTACCTAATAGCTGAAAATGGCCCCAAGCTCAAACTCAGTGAGATGAATGTTATATTTTATATGTATCTAAAAAACCCACCTGCTTTTCAACCTAATCACAACATAGCGGGACAGATGAAAAGTCTCATTGTAACACACCACTCAGTGAGACCTAACTGAGTTTAAGAGCCTGAAGGCCAGCTTAGTAGGGCTGGGAAACACTCCTCTCATCAGACTTCTGGAGCCTCTGCTCTTCTGCTTCGGTTCCAAGGGAGCAGCAGCAGAAGACCTTCAGCCTGAAGTCTTGGTACTGGCAGATTCCTCAGCAGGACTGGGCCTCGCCTATTTCCAGACAACTCAAACCCTCCCAGCATAGCTAGTCTGGAATTAGCATTGTTGTTCCAAATGGTAAAAGATGTGGCTGGTGAGGGTTTGGGCACCTCTGTAGCCTGTGAGCCACACCTGCCTTTTACTCATCAGGCACTTCCTCACTCCTGAAGCCCTCCACTTCTCTCCTGGGATGAACTCTGGCTCTGAATCCTGTTTCCTTTCTCTGCAGCTTGAACATATTATCTGTTGTTTGCTAGGTCCTCTTCCTCAAAACTAAAATCTTCTCCATGCTTGTCCCTCCCCAGCCTCCAAAGCCCCGCATCCTCACCCCTCTCCCTCTTTCTTTCTCATACACATGGGTGTATGGGTACATACATACACACACATGCAGACACATGCACACCATTTCCAGGTACTGGCTGATTAAACGAGACAGAGCAACTGGAAACACAGGGCAGGCATCCAGCCATGCTCTGCCCATGAATGAGCATCATCATTTCCAGCAGGCTTTTTATCCTGAGCACCATATTATTGACTTCTATCCCTGAAATCTAACTTAGGTTCAAAATACACTCCACCTCTCTGGATACTATAATTGTGACTGTTGACCATTGGTCGTTAGCCAGCATTAAGGCCAGGCCAGTTCCTGGAGCTGGCTTCTGACTCCTACTTCCTCCCATCCTTCCCTAATGAGATTGCAGAATGTCTTATGGATGAACCCACATGTATTACAGCTGCAGCTTCCCTATGGTTCTATCTTTCCCAAGAGCCTGATAGGACATAAGAGAAACATTCTTATCTGTTTTACAGATGATAAAACCAAAGCATAGGGAATAGTTCAAGACGCCCAAGGCCATCCATTGGGAATATGTGACTGCAAACTGGTGTCGGAAAAATAAATCACTTACAGCAATTTCTTTCTTTTTTTTTTCCCAGAGCCAGCTGGGTCCTCCAAGTCAGTAGGAGTAAAAAGCATTCCCACTAGCAAAACCCAGAGACCACCAATTTCTATTAAGTATTTATGGATGAAATAAAGTCTTCCCTGGAGCAGGCAGCCATTTCATATGCAGAACCAGTATAATTTAAGTTGGCTTATATCTTCTTGCCCATCAATATCACTATTTCTAGGAAGTATAAATCCATATATCGGCACTGACTTGTGTTCATTCCTAATGGCAAGTTGGAGAAAAATAGCTGGAAAGAGCTCTATTTCATTTTTTAATTATGAAGCAGAAGTGACAGTTCATCTGGAACGTTGTCAAGCTAGGATAAAAAGATGATCAAGACTTGGTTTCTAAAAACATTTCTGAAGGAAAAAAAAAAAAAAGCTTACTCTGAAACATACAAAGGCCACATTAAGGGCCAAGAGTTGTGTCGCCATTTTCCCCAAGGGATGTGGTTTGGTTTTGTTTGCTTTTTTGCAGGTTTGCAGGATACAAACAGAACACAAACATTAGTTGCTTCCTGACCAAAGATTTTGGTGCCTAAAGATCTACTGTTTTATGAAGCAGTAATGGTCATGAAATACAGAATCAAAGTAGAGATGAGTTTTGGTATTTTACACCTAGGATTGCTGATTAGACTCAGATAACTGTCTTTAGCCAAGGTGCAGAACACACATTCCCATCAGGTACCACTCCTAAATAAGGATTGTTCTGGAAGGGACTCTTGCCTGTCGTAGGTACGATGCTCTAGTCTTTGTAAAAAACAGCAACAACAAATAGTACTTGCTTACAGAAACTCAGTGCTTAGGAGGACAGAAAACAAGCAGCCTGATGGATTGCTGAGTGATGCTGAGGGTGCAGTGATGGGAATGAGTGGGGACACGGAGGGCTTCAGAGGAAAGCGCACTCGAGCCACAGGGGCCACGGAAAGGGTTGAGGAAGGTGAGCCCTGCACCAGTTTTCCACTTTCCCTTAATATCTTTGGTAAATGCAGGTTACAAAAGATGTTATGGAGAGTTGCTTCCAGCTACGAGGTGGCATGGTGCAAGGATGTGATCACAGTGTCACCACAGCTCAGTTGGAGAAGGGCCAGCCCCAGCAGAAGTATGAATGTACCATTTTTAGATGTCACATCTTAAAAATGCAAATGTAAAACTACTGACCAGACTGAAAGGGTTCCCCCACTCTTAAAAACAAACAAACAAACAAACAAACAAACCATCCTTTAAATCTTTGGAACTAAATATGTAATTTAGAGTTAAGGGTATCCGGTCGCCAGGGGCTTCATCAGTTGAGCGTCCAACTCTTCGTTTCAGCTCATGTCATGATCTCATGGTTTGTGAGTTCAAGCCCCACATTGGGCCCTGAGATGACCATGCAGAACCTGCTTGGGATTCTCTCTCTGCACCTCCCCTGCTTGTATGCTCTCCCTACTCCCCCCCCCCCAAATAAACTTAAAAAAACTACTTTACAGTTAAGGATATAAAAAAGGGGTCCAGGAGGAAAGCTGAAATATTATATTACACCGCGAAAGAGAATTTGCCTATTATTTAAGAATACAAATATGTTCTTCTTAAGGACCTTTTCCATTAATATATGGGTAAAAATGAATAAACCACAATAGTAGGATTTATTATGTTTCCCAAATACACATAACACTCTCCAATTGCAGAAATGGTACAGGATTGCCGGGTGGGAGTCAGAGGTCAGCCATGGTTTGCGGCTGGCCCCCTATATCCACAGCATTTGTTGCCTACATGTCAACAATCAAATTAAATTTAATTTTCTATGAATAGATTCTGCTGCTCATACTACACAGATAATAATGGCAATAACACAATGCCCCAATTTTCAAGACATCGTATGTCAATTCTGTGTGCTGTATCTTGCAACAATCCCAAGAAGACCACACAGGCATGGGTGACCGACTCATCCAAAGCCAGGGGATTTGGCTAAGGTCAGGGATCAGTGATGGCAGTAAAATGAGTCTCTTAAAAGGAAACCTAAAGACAGAGTGACCAGAGCTATCCCTGGACTTTGCCCAGGGGATGCTAATAAGTAAGAAGTTCAAATCTGCAGCCCTTGCCAGAGACAAAGGAAAAAGCCCCCAATATATACTTTCTTTACCTTATTCCCCCTCCTCAAGAATTTCTACTCACTCAAGCAAGCCTAAATTTGAAATGATGTATTTTGGAATTTTTAGTCCATTGGTAGGTTTTTCTCTCCCTCATTTTTTGAAACAAAGCTTTATTGAAATATAATTCATAGACCATTACACTTATCTATTAAAGATGTATTATTCAGTAGTTTTACATATCATAAAATTTACCTATTTAAAGTGTACAATTCGGTGGTTTATAGTACATTCACAGAGCTGTGCAACCTTTATCCTAACATCTTTGGAACGTATTTTACCCCTGAAAGGATTCCTATAGCCATTAATGGTCTATTTCTCCCCACTCCCTCCCATCATGCCCTGGAAATCACTCATCTATTTCCTGTCTCAATGAATTTGCCTATTCTGGACATTTCATAAAAGTGGAATCACACAGTATGTGGCCTTTGTGACTGGCTTCTTCCACTTAGCTTAATGTTTCCAAGGTCCATCCATGTTGTGTCACCTGTGTATACTTTATTCCTTGTTTTTACTGAATAGAATTCAGTTAGCCGGTAAAAACAAGGCATAAAGGGATACACCACTTTTGTTTATCCATTCACCAATTGGTGGACATTTCAATTGTTTCTACCTTTTGACTCTTATGAAAGAAGCTTCCACAAATGTGCAGGTACAAGTCTTAGTGTGGATGTACGTATTCATTCTCTTGGGTATATAAAACCGGGAATGGAATTATGGGATCATATGGGTAACTCTATGTTTAACATTTTGAGGAATCACCAAACTGTTTTCCAAAGTGGCTGTGCCATTTTTTCAATTCCCAACTATAGTGTGTGAAGGTTCCAATTTCCCTATATCCCTACAAGCACTTATTATTACCTGTTTTTTATTAAAGTCATCTTAGTAGGTGCAAAGTGGTATCTCATTGTGCCCCCCAATTTGAAAATATGAACGCTAACAGGGTAGTTATGAATAATAGTAATTACTGTTAATGGTCATTGGGTTAGTGATGTTGTTAGTAGCTTGCTTCAAAATAATGGGCGAGGGTAGGGTCAGGAAGGACAGTGTGTATGAAGCAAGTCTGACTTTGAATTGTAATTGTTGAAGCTAGAAAATAAGTATGTAGATATTTACTATGGTGCTTTTCTGAATGCTTGGAATTTGCTATTTAAAAAAGTTTTCCCTTTCAAGTTTACTGCAATATCACATTAGAAATTTTCAACATGCTGGTGTAAAATACACCTAGGTTTGGAGAAGTGGGCTCATTTGAAATGATCGTATATTCTCAAACCAATTTCTTAGCCAACTCAGATTTAATTTTCCTCCATAAAACACTTACATTTTCTCCTCTATTTCCAGCAGGCTTATCAATTTCCTTAATGAAGAAGATGGAAATAAAATGAGAATTGAATAATTTTCTCTTATTTCATCATCTTTTGCTAGATTCCTCTTGACTATCAGTGGCTTCAAGCCTCTGAATAAACAGTGTTCTGTGAATGATATTTAAGGCAATAAGCAGCTTTTAAACTTCTGATTGACATCCACTGTTAGAAACACACTGAACACTGTGCCTCAGTACTCACATATATATATAGTAATATGAGCAAAAAAGATTCCCCTACTTTCCTATTCTTTCGTGTTCAACTATATCTTATTGAATTTTTTTTCTTAATTCTGGTTGTGATCATTAATCACATACAGTGTCCCGTAGTTCAGAAAAGTACTTTAGCAAATATTGTTTTAGATGGAAAAATAGCAATCTATTCTCTTCTTAAAGAATCTAGCAGAGTTTACATGAAACTTCCCCAAATACGTGTATTTAATTAACACACTGATCAAATAATTATTCATTAAATCACATCAACCTCTCTAGTACTTTATTTTACTCTTCTTCCATTAACACTGTTGTTTACATATTCGTGTCTTGTTATTCAGGGTTCCTTTGGGTCTTTGGTCTACTTTATTTCCATGTATGGGATAGCAAGCCAGAAGTGGCTCAATGACTAATACAGACATTTAGAATACTTATGAAATCAAATACAATCTCCTCTGATTTCAGTAAAACACTGTTACCCATAGATAGCAAGTGATTTGCATAAAGAGGACATCAGCACTGGTACTAAAATCCAGGACTTCTCATTCCCAGCCCGAGTCTCCTACACCAAGCTTCGATGGATGGATTTCTTTCTTTTTTTTAATGTTTACTTATTTTTGAGAGACAGAGACAAAGTACCAGTGAGGGAAGGGCAGAGAGAGACAAACAGACAGAAAGACAGACAGACAGACAGAAGCTGAAGCAGGCTCAAGGCTCTGAGCTGTCAGCACAGAGCCCAATGCCACAGGGTTCGAACTCAGGAACAGTGAGATCATGACCTAGACCAAAGTGGTCACTTAACTGACTGAGCCAAAGAGGTTCCCTGAATTTCTTTTTTTAATATACTTTATTTATTTTGGGAGAAGGAGAGAGAGACGAGAGAGACAGTGGCTAGGGAAGGGACAGAGAGAGAGAGAGAGAGAGAGAGAGAGAGAGAGAGAATCCCAAGCAGTCTCTGCACTGTCAACTTAGAGCCTGAGGCAGGGCTCCAACCAAGGAACTGCAAGATCATGACCTGAGCCACAATCAAGAGTCAGAGGCTTAAAGGACTAAGCCTCCCAAGTGCTCCTGGATGGATGAATTTCTGATAGTGTGAACAATTGTCATTCATTTTTGTAAGGAATTCAAGTACTATTTCCTCTCCAAAGTCTGTGTGCAGCACGAGCTAAAATCAACTGATAAGAAAATCGTGTCCCTCAACAAAGGGTAAAGAAAGAAAAATGAAACAATATGTTATTGATTGTAGAAAAATCGTTTTCATAAATGCTCCACACTTACTTCTCTTTAAATGCTAACTGCACCATTTTCAAACTCACTTTTGCCATTTCCACATTATCCTTGCAATGTTTGTTTTGTTAAGAACTGGCTACACCTTCAACAAAATTGGATTGAATTCTAATAATGTCTTAATGCTCAGAAGGGACCGGCCATGGGTTGTATTGTGCTCTACCCAAAAGATATGTGAGTTCCGAACCCTCGGTACCTCAGAATATGACCTTATTTGGAAGGAGGGTCTCTCGGAGGTAGTAAACCCTACTCCAAGATGACTGGTATCCTAATAAACAGGGAAAATTTGGAGACAGACAAACACAAGGGGAGGACACATGGCGATGAAGGCAGGAAGTCTGTGACACTTGTACAAGCCAAGGATGCCAGAACACCAGGGGACATTAGGTAGAACAGGTCTGCCTCACAATCTCGGGAGGAACCAACCCGCCAACATCTAAATCTCAGGCTTCCAACCTCCAGAGTGGAGGCAGTACATTTCCGTTGGTAAAGCCCCCCAGTTTGTGGTACTTTGTTGCAGCAGATAAAGCAAACTAATACAGTGCCTCTGTGGGAAACCTGAGATATTCTTGAATATGTTCATTCTCCCTCATCAGTTAGCACTTGACCTTCAAGTTTTCGGTGGATAAGCTGTGCAGAGCAGTAATGGGTATTCAGGGCAGCCCTGAGGATCTCAGTTCCTCTGATGCCTTCTCTCCAGCCCTGGTGACTGATGCCCTGACTCACGTGCACCCAGAGCTCCATGCCCTCTTTTTCAGATGCTGAACAAGCTTTCCTACTGAAAGTGTTAGAGTTGCAGGTAGGTAATTAAACCTCATGGTCTGTCCCTTTGCAAGCCAAATAATTTTCTGCTTCTTTTCCTCTCATCGTCAAGACTGATCTCATCAGCATTGTGATATTTTTGAAACAAATCCAAAGTGAAAGCCTAAACCCTAAAAAGTTAAGGAGATCTTTTCTGAAAATAGCCTCAATGGAGAGGGTCAATTAGCATCCACAATGTAGCACATAACACTGTCACCATAGGTACGCAGTTATTTGTTTATAAGCCTGTCTCTGTCATATTTGTCTTGTATTCTCATGCCTATTATATTATAGTCTTTGGGAAATGTTTCCTGATTTAATTAACTTCCGCGTGCAGGGACATTCTGATTCAAGACAACACCTACCCATTGACCCTGGTTCTGCTCTCTGAACACACAGAGGAGGTCTAACCTGTTTCCAACATGAGAGACTTTAAAATATGTAATAACAATTAAGTTAAACCACTCCTAGTGTGGCTTTTTACCATTAAGGGAGCACCCTAGGCTTTACTAATTAGCCCTGGCATTTACAAGTCTTCATGAGGGGTGCCTGGGTGACTCAGTCAGTTAAGTATCTGATTCTCGATCTGTCATGATCTCAGTTTGTGGGTTCAGGCCCCTCATGGGACTCTGTGCTGACAGCAGAGAGCCTTTTTGGGATTCTCTCTCTCTCTCTCTCTCTCTCTCTCTCTCTCTCTCTCTCTCTCTCAAAATAAATAAACATTAAAACAATTAAAAACAAGAGAAAAAATAAACCAAAAATAAAAGTCTTTATGCAAGGTTTCTCACTTTCCCATTCCTTATCGTCACTTTGCTGGGCAGCAGAGAGCGCTCTCCCTGTTTCTGTACTCTGCACATCTGCAAATGACATTTCACCTGTGGACATCTCTCGCTCAGCTTTCTTTCATGGACTCCTTCTATGCATGGACTGTGTACGTTTCTGCACTATTTGTGCCTGCAAACATGACAAAGGAGACAGTCCTGCAGTGTCTCATTAAAAGCGTTTCTATAGAGTGGCAGCCATCTACATTCTACCTCCCCTGGATAAGGGCTTAACCCACTTTGTAGCCACAGTCTTCTTCCACTCAGTAGATAGATAGGGAGGAAACTTATTACCTTCCTTTTCGTTGCAAGACCTAAGATTCACCCTGTTCACTGCACCCCTCTGTTTCACGCGAGAGAGATGGTGTGGGGAGAAGAGAGAGAGACCAAAAGTATGGAGATGAACTTAACTTTTATCTCTCTTGCAGTGATTGTTTTATCAGATGCCTCCCTGACTCTCTTTTTCTTTACTCTTCAAAACTCTAATCCCTTGAATTCATATGGGTTTTCTTCAGATCTGCATGCTGTTTCCCACAGGACTCTTAAGAGTCACTATCCCTGAGAGAGAATACTGATCCTGGGCAGGACACTAATTTAAGTATCCGTAGCCCATTACATATAAATGCGACCATCTTCTATTTACTTGCTGAATCTCTTCATTCCAGCAGATCAGCTTCCCCTTCCTTAAAAACGAGATGATTGTTTCTGCATGATACTGAAGAAAAAGCATGCGAAGTCACCTGTATAGATAACTCTCCGTCAGAAACTGTTCTCTTCCTATCACAGAGATGACTTTCGGGGCTTTAATATTGAGTATGGGAATGGAAGACTTCATGATATTGCCAGCTATTTATAGCCAAATTATACTAGTATGGAGATGTCCACCAGTTTGACAAACCAGATCAAGTTTGTCAAGGATCACACCACCTGAATGTATCCACCCATTCAGTTTAGCATATAAAAACATATGCAACGCTGTGCCCATGATGTGGGAGATATAAAGATTAGCTGGACACTGATTATATTCTTTAAAAGGTCATAGTCAATAACAGAAGATAAGACATTTAAATAAGATGCTACAGGGATGCCTGGGTGGCTCAGCTGGTTAAGCCTCCGACTTGTGCTCAGGTCATGATCTCAGGTTCATGGGTTCGAGCCCCGCATCGGGCTCTTTGCTGACAGCTCAGAGCCTGGAGCCTGCTTCAGATTCTGTGTCTTCTCCCCCTCTCATGTTCTGTCTCTCTCTGTCTCAAAATAAATAAAACACTAAAACAATAAAATTTTAAAAAATACTAAAAATAAATAAATAAGATGCTTAGAAGCAAGACCCTAATGTGCTTAGAGACTTGGTCACACGGAAGTGCCAAAGTTAGCTCTGAAAGTGGAATAAATACTTGGAACTCATGATAGGAACATATTGTTCATTCCAATTAGAAAGGATCACATGACGTTGTATGGTTGGGATGCAATGTTGTCACGTATCAAATCAGGTCAGCATGCCAGCAGGGGAGGGCCCTATATGGACAGGAGGTGAGGTTCTGATCAGGGCATCTGAGTCATGAAATGGCAAGACAGAAACATGAGAAATTACTCGTTCTCATTCTCATAACTCTCAATGAGTAACAACAGGCAAAACCCTAAGCTCTTTAAAAACTGCATCAGTTGAAAGGAAATTGGGATTTTTTTGTGAGTTCCTGAGCAGGGCCCTCAAGGGCCCACAATATTTTAAAAAAAATTTTATGTCTTTATTTTATTTTGAGAGAGAGAGAGAGACAGAGAGAGACAGAGAGAGACAGAGAGAGACAGAGAGACAGAGAGTGAGTGGGGGAGGGGCAGAGAGGGAGACAGAGAATCCGAAGTAGGCTCCAGGCTCTGAGCTGGCTGTCAGCACAGAGCCCGATGTGGGGCTCGAACCCACAAACCATGAGATCATGACCTGAGCTGAAGTCGGATGCTCAACCAACTGAGCCACCCAGGTGCCCCTCCCCTGCAATATTTTTTTAAACTGTGATACCCATAAGAAAATAAAATTCCTAAAATGGGAAACGGTTAAGTTTGGGGGTTAATAGGGGCAGGTTTCAAATGAACTCTGCCATTTGTGGGCTGTGGGGGCTTGACAAGTTACTTGACTTCACCTACAACACAGGGAATCCCCTAACTTTTCAGGTGTTCTTTTAACATGCGTCATGTTGCAGATACTATAACATGCAATACATACTAGGGGCACAAAAGATGTCAGAAACACTCAAAGCTCCAAACTAGGCAACCGATCCACAAAGCATGACATGCAGAAAAGATTGGAGGAAATGAGCAATTTTTCTTCCTCCTTCTCTCTTCAGAGATGCTTTGAAAGGGAAAGGAATGGTGGGTAGAGTATAGAGAAATTGTTTCAGATCTTGTTAGGGAGAAGAGGAGGGGGGTGAGTGAGTTCTGATGATATTTTCCTCCAAACAAGTTACCGAGTTGCTGAAATATTAGCTACATGGACTTCTCCATGTGATGTATGGCAAACTTGAAAAACAAAACTCCCTCCCCCTCCCTTTAGCTTCCCACCTTCCTCCCTCAGTGGACTGGGGCCCTTTCAGGACAGCAGGAGGCAAAATTGAGGAGACAAGATAGGATTGTCAGAAAAGATAATCTCACGCTCCCATTCAAAAGAAACAGCTTTATAAGAGAGGGGACATTTTCAAGCAGCTGGCCCAGTGTCCTTCTAAATTGGACTTCCATGTTTTATGGTTCTACCAGCTTTCTTTCTAACAAAGCAAATCCCTCTTTATCCTCAGAATTTCTTTGAGAGTAAAGGCATTTTACCCCAAGTCCACCTTCTGCTCACTTGCACAAACATCAACCTAATTTTATATTAATATAAAACACAAATAAAAAATATTCCTTTTGTTAGAGAACTCCCTAAATTTCAAAAGCTTCAAGCCTTGAGATGTCCCTGAATATACTGTGACCAAGCCAGTTCTCTCTTTCAAATCCTCCACTGGCCCCCTCCTCTCTATGTATGAACCACTAGTGACTGTCAGCTCTACTCTCATTTGTCACCACTGCCTTCCAGTCACCATCGCCCCGGAGTCATTACTTGCCCCTGCCATGTCACACTCTGAGAACCTTACACAGTTTTCTCTAGCTGGAAGGCTATTTACACAGAGTGCCCTTCTACATGCAACGCAGATGCCACTTCTGCAAAGCTCTCCCAAGGTCTGTAGAGACAAGATCTCCAACCTCCAAAGTCCTTCCAGAGCACTTTATTTATTCTCTCTTCTAGCACTTTCCACATTGCCTTGTGATTTCCTATTATATGTCCCTCTTACCTCCCCCCATACACACACACCAGGAGCAGGAGCACATCTTAATTATTTCTTTATTCTGGGAGCCTAGCACAGTGCCTAGTACGAATGGTATTCAATAAGAAGCTGGTGGAATGTCTGGTTTCAGGACCCTTCCAAAAACCTCTACCCCATTTCATCCTGTGCTAGCACCACTGATGTTAGACACAGGGGGAAATCACTCGCTGATCCTGGTCTCCGCCCACAAGCAAGTTTTCATTTTCTCTTCAGCTATCAATATTATCAAGCCTCCTGCTTTTATCATCTATCTGTTGGAGTCACAGAAACCCATTTCAGAATAATTCTGCAACATCATCTCCTCTTCCACAAGTTAAGGGCATATGCAAATTTCCTTTTAACACAAAAAGGCTTTGGATGAAAGTTTTCTAAATCATAAAGGCCAATTGAATTAGTTTGGCTTGTATCTGTTCTAAAAGAAGCTGGGAAGTTTCATTGACTTTTCAATGGAAACTTCCATCCATATATCTGGGTAAGTCACTCACCACCCTGTATGTGGACATGGGCAAACATTCTGAACCCAGCAAGAAAGAAGGGGGCTGTGATGCTGACCTCTGTTTCTTTCACATTCACCCATTCTTTCAGCAAGCATTTATTAAATATCTGATAAGTGCCATGCACGATCCTATAGTTGAAGATATAGGTTAACTAGACACAATCCTCACCCAGTAAAGGGATCTAGAATTCAGAGTGGGGAGAAAGGCTCATGTATAAATAGTTACAGTCCAATTTAAGAAATGCTTTAATCATAATGCTTGGAGGTGGAGTAAGTCGACATCGACTTGGGGGGGAAATTTCTATTGGATTTTGAAAGATGAATACAGTTTAAAATATAATTAAGATAGATACCATACATGGTTTAGACATTATCCCAAAAGCAATCATATCCATTGCAGAGTTTTAAATAGGAGAGGCATGATCCTTAGAATGATCACTCTGGTAGAAAAGGAAAAAATAGAAAAGGGAGATGTCAGGGTGGAGATATAGAGAATACTTAGAAGGAATCCACATAACCTAGATGATTAGTGATGAAGGTCTGAAACTAGGAAAGTAATAAGGGTAATGGCCAAAAAGGAAAGAACTTCAAAGAGACCTAGGAATAAAAATCCATGGGACACTGTTCTAGTTGAAAGATGGTGGTAAGAAGAAAGAGTCATTAAGAGTACTTTTGAGATTTCTAGCTGGCACTGAAGTAGAAGGTAGAGAAAGACCTAAGCAAGTGATAATCCAGGTCTGATCTATCTGAAGACAGTAGATCCAGAAATAGAAACCAAATGATTGGCAAAGGAGAAACTTACAATCACCTTAGGGGAACAAGGGAGGAAATGTGGTCAGAAGAAGTAGCTCATGAGAAGTAGCTCATGAAACAAAAAGCTTATGCAATCAGAACATGAGATGGGAAAAAGAAATCGATCTTAGGAAAATCAGTTTCTAATCAAGGTTGTGAATGGTGAAGACGTGAAGCATCTGTTTTTACGTGATGCTGACTCTGTGACAGAAAATATCACAGTTCCCACAAACATGTATATCTTTCCCATCTCCTAGATCAAAACAGAAGAGGTCTCACGTGACAAGAGAGAATCAAGTCTGGTTCTAATTGATTGAAGAATTTCAGCAATAAAGAGTTGACAATTCATAAGAGTTGGGAGTTTAAATAAGCTTCATTTTAGATGATTATTCATAGGTAGCAGACCCTAAAGACCAGGGAAAATCATCCTTGAAAAACCAGCTTCATCACCAGAAAAAAGTGCACATTAGAGAGGGGTACATGCCTATGGATCCCACAACTCATATCTGGGGCTGGGGATTCCAAGTCTGAAAGGATGACTACTTTCAAGGCCCATGACAATCTTTAAAAGTTGTATGAAAGAGCTATATATAGAATCAGATGCTCTACAACAGTGCTTTTATTACTCAGCTGTATGACATTTTAAACTGTCCCTTATTTTCACTAACTCTGTTTTCTCATCTCTTAATTGGGAATAATGACACACATTCTTTGAACTGTAGTCAGAATCAATTGAGATCTAAAAGGCCTAATGTAATGCCTCATCTCTAGTAAGTGCGCAAAGTGGATGACTAGCGTTCCCCTTGATCAATATTTGTTTGTTTGTTTGTTTGTTTGTTTTCCTATGCTTTGTTTGCATATGGATTGGTCTAGGCTGGTGTATAGGGTTGAGCCTCCCCTTGGAACAAATAATGAAACTAGCTGTGGAAAGATGGAACTGGAGGAGGACAAAAACATGGGACTTAAGTCATGGGGCTGACGAATTGGAATTTACAAGTGTTTCCTCTACATGAATACCAATTTCTACTGATGTAAACAATGACAAGTCCAGAAAGTCACTTGCCGCTTCTATCATGTGTTTCAATGATGCACAATCCCTGAAACCTGAGTCTGTGCCAGCAGCGGAGACTCAGAATGGCCAAGTCGGGCCCATGGGCAGGATCAGATCCCCAACCATTCAGGGATAGGGCAATTACTCACATTTTTATGGACAGCTAATTGCTAAAGTAGCAGCTTGCTTGAAAGACAGAAACATCCTTTTGGATGCAAGCTGTGTAATGAGGGAGTTGCTTGACTAAGCAAATTTTGGGTTAATGGAAAACAGACCCTTCTGTCACCATGAGCAGCGTCTGCCTACGTTAAGATTAAATTGTGTATATTGCTGACTGCCCTACATTTTGCATCAAAAAGAGAGCAGAGAGATGACATTTGCAGTAATTTGGCTAAGGGCTATAGCAACCTAATTAGAAATGTTCAGTGCTACAAGTTCACAAAATTGTATTGTGGCAATTGCTCTTGAAAAATTCAATTCTGAAAATGCAATAAGCAAAAGTCAAAACTGGTAGAGAACTTCACATGTGTTCTGACAGTACATTCTCTATTAGAAGTCAAAACAAAGAAACCTCTAGGCCCCCAAGGCAGGGAGAATGGAGCCCCCTGTGTTCTTAGAGCAAGATTGTCCTATCAGGGTCACTGGTTCCTGGAATCTTGAGCCTTACCAGCACTTGCTTCTCTTCTCCTTCCGGCCCCCCACCCCCCCACCTCTACACTCCTTCCCCAAGTTTCTGTGGGACAGTAGTTCCTGAACTTCAGTTAGAGTGTACAAGAATGACCTGGGAGGCTTGGCTAAAATGTTCTTCCACTTTGGATATGTTTCTCTTCATCCATTCACTCAACACATGACTTTGAATGTCCGCTCTGGGGGTGCTTAGGTGGCTCAGTCAGTTAAGTGGCTGACTTCAGCTCAGGTCATGATCTCATGGTTTGTGGGTTTGAGCCCAGCCTCAGGCTCTGTGCTGACAGCCCAGAGCCTGGAGCCTGCTTCAGATTCTGTGTCTCCGTCTCTCTCTGCCCCTCCCCACCCATGCTCTGTTTCTCTCTGTCTCAATAAAAAAAATTTTTTTTAATTAAAACAAAACAAAATAAAACAAAACAAAAACCATGAATGTCCACTCTGTGCCAGGCACTACCTTCCTACCAGTGTGTAATATTGTAAGGTCCTTTTAAGAAAGACTGTCATCAATTTTGTCACTGTGGTTACAACAGTGCCCTGGATAGTGTCTTCACATGATGGATATGCAGTAAGTATGAATTGATTTCTTTCTCTATACCAATGGTTCTCAAACTGACTGCATATCAAAATAAATTTAGAGAGCTTCTAAAACACACCAGTGCCTGAGCCTATGCCAGATCAATCAAATTAGAGTCTCTGGGGCAAGGCCCAGGCTGCTGAGATGATTCAATAGGTAGCTGGTTTCAGACCCACTGTGCTACATCACTGGGTCTCAAATTGAGCGTGCACAGGGTCACCTGGAGGGTCAGTTAGTTTTGCACACTTTGAGACTTCAGATCTAGAAACTCTGATTCAGTAGGTTTGGGGACACATGACCTGTTTATGTTAGGATTCTGCTCCTGGTGCAGGTGATCCATGAAACGACCTTTGAGGAACTGTTCTTACAGCAGCCTCAACTAGGTATGGACTTAAGGGACTTATTTCTAAGCTGCTATCCATGATAGTGCCTTCAGCTACCCATCTACTCATCCTTCAAGACCCCGTGTCCTCTAGAGAAACTTTGTGATGTCCCCTCCCCTGCATTCTTACTTGTCTCTGAACCCTTAGCTTCCTGTCTGCTTACTGGTATAGAGTAGCTAACTCTTATTACCCAAGTGAGTGAATGGCTCAGCCTGGAGTCAGAGTTACTACCACCAGCCATAACCTTGTGGCCCAGGGAAGAAAAGTTTCTTCTTAAATCAAAGTTCTTGTCACATATCCTATGACCAAGGCTTCTAGACTTCATGCCCTCACTTCTCTTACCATCGTGGGAGCTGGAGTCCTGGCCTCAACCCTGAGCCTGGCGTCTTCACTAACAGAAGCTCCTACTCTGCATTCTCTGAATTTCACCTGTGTGTCAGCTTTGCTGCAATAACAAATGATCTCGCAATCTCGGTGGCTTATAAGAACAGTTTTATTGCTCAACCACATGACGTGCAGGCTGAGTGGCAGTGTGGCTCTGCAGCCGATTCAAAATCTAAGACAAAGGAGTACAGATGCTCTCTTGGCAGGAAGAACAAGGGGATGACTGAGAGAGAGCATGAAAAATTTCATGAAGATTCTGCTCCAACCGAACATTGGGTCACCTGTTCTTCAACTTCAGTTGTCAAATGACAATCATATGGCCAAGCCCAGTAGTGAAGGCAGGAGCAATATTTCCACAGAAGAGCCTCACGAGATAAGTGGCAAAGGACACGAATGTAACATCCTTTTATAGGGAAGGAGGAAGCAGTGAGCTACGCTGGCTTCTGAGATCCCAGTGACTCTAAAATCCCTGCCTAGGAAACTACCCCTGTCCTTCATGTTACCATCCATGATGCCAATTACTTCATATGCCTACACCTTCCAAATTCTGCCTTGTGGACCATTCTCATGTAGCTGGATCTGTCTTCTTGGTTTCTTTATAGGAATATTTTTCTTCTTCTTCTCCTCCAGCTTCTATTTACTCCCACTCTGTCTCCTCAATGACATGGTCAGCCACATCCTAACACATAGTGCTGCCCTAACCGACTAACATCTTGATCCATGGAAACCATGCCCCTCCATTCCAGTTCCACATTCTGCCCCTGGGGATGTATCCCCACTGGCTACACTCTGGACTAGTTGCCCCCTATATGTTGGGGTCTCTGCTGTTTGGCCACTGCTGGGCACTGGGAGGTATAATTTCAGTTTCTACTCCCAGTAGAGGAGGTAGCTTCTCTAGTTAAGGAGGCCAGGCTCTTCGGGAGGGGAAAGTGACATGCCTGGATCAGGATGTCCCTGGGACAGAGGTGCAAAGTAAGGGAAACTCCCCCAATCCCCCTCCACTCACCAAACACAGTTTGGCAGCCTCGCTGTTCTAGCTGTGCTTCCTCTGAAGAATGTCAGCCATTGGGCCCAAAGCATGCTCACCACCCCAAATGGTCCTGGACCACACCAAGCAACTGGGACCGAGAATAGAAGTTTTCTCTCTTGTGTCTTTTGTCATATCAGTAACCACGTACCATCCTCACACTGGCCTCTTGGTTTGTAATAGAGAAAAAGTTTGCCAACCTCTGCCCTAAAATAGAGCATTTCCTGTAAAAAGTGAGCTTCAAAACTGTTTCCAAAAATGATTCCGAAGACTCATTGTGTTTCAATGCTCCACCCGGCACAACTGTTATAAAACAAGGATAAAAGTGATTCCATCCAGGGCTGCTGATTTCTTTTTCACTTTCAACATGCCCCAGGAGATATGTCCTGGCCCGCAGAGTCTGCTTCTTTGTTTTTCTAAGTACTGATTGAGACACAAGGTAAAAATGAAGTGGTAGGGGAAAAATGGAGGCTTTATTTGTGGCTATTAGCATTTGCCAAAAGCAGGGCTTTTTTTTCTGGATTTATTTAAGACTGAGAGTGTAGTATTCCTGAAAGTAAGACCTCACACCAACTTGGCCAGAGTGCTTTCCATTTCTACCTGGCTGATTCCATTCGCCATCAGTGGCAAAGATTCATCTTGTGCCCAGATTAGAAGATGTAATCAGATTCTTTTTGTGTCCTCCCTTTAGGAAGGAGGAAATGGGTTTACAAGGCATCAAGGAGACTGGACCTAGTTGAGCTTATAAATTTCCTTCAATGAGTACATGGGTGTGGGACAGATTCACATGATGGTTATGAGGCTAGATTCTGCTATGCCATGGAATTGTTATGTGACTCTATGCAATTTAACCTCTTTATGCCTTGGTTTCCCTGTCTATCAATTGGGTATCATAATAGGTCCGATCTTACAATCCTCAAACAGTGTTAGTCCTTTTGCTATGCTGTGCTTGGACCATTAGCCTCTCAGAGGAATAAGGCATGCACATAGTTTAACAGGATAGAGATGTTTACAAATATAAATATACAATAAGGTAGGAAGTGAGACCTAAGGAAGTACAGATTATATGTCATAACCATTAAGAGCAAAATGTAGCATTTTTTACCTGTCGTAGAACCCTTGGCTGATATCTGGAGCTCCACCATCTGAATAGAAATCGTGCAGGCAGGGTTAGTGGTAAAAGGCATTTCATACAGAACAAATAATAAAAGCAAAGGCCATAGGACATCAAATGTGAGTCCCAAGATCATCCCACTTTTTAGAGGAGAAAGCCAGAGCCCTGAAAATGAAAAGGATAAATCATATCATGCATTGGTGGAGAATTAGCAGGATGGAAGATTGCTGATGAGTCATGTATATTGATAAATATTTAATACAAGCTGTTATAAGACATTATATAGTTAATGTATTACTATGTACTTAGCTAAACACAGCTCTAGAAACTTTATTTTTTACAAATTTTTAAACATTTATTTTTGAGAGACAGAGAGAAACAGAGCACAAGTCAGGGATGAGCAGAGAGAGAGTGAGACACAGAGTCCAAGGCAGACAGCCCAGAGCCTGATGCAGGGCTTGAACTCACCGACCATGAGATCATGACCTGAGCTGAAGTCGGACACTTAACCAACTGAGCCACCCAGGCGCCTCACAACTATAGAAACTCTACAGGGAAAATGTATAGTTAAGAGACCAATCAGTCATGCTCCACTAGCATAACTATAGGGCAAATCACTACACAAGTGAATCTGATTGGTCCAGATCAGAGGGTGCTCGCTCTTCTGTGTGATGCCAAATCAGTGACAGCCAAAGATAGAAGCAAACAATGTGAGTCAGGAGAGTTGATCTTGGTTCCTCCTTGGGACCACTTCTAGCCAATCAATCTTGGACAAATTTCTTAACTTTCTTGAGCTTCAGGTTCATGTCTTCCCAAACAAATGATCCCTGTCCTAACTCACAAAGCTTTAAGGATTAAAAGAACAGAAAGGCCAAAGTCTAATGTCTTTTCTCTGTTAAAGTCTGCTCAAGAGTGAAATACCACAATTACTGGGATCTAGCTGTCCACACACATGGCTTGCCCCTATTTTGCTGCCTTGGGGCATTATAGCATCTGATCAGCAGAATCACTAGCAGAGTTAGCCAGACCTGAGCAGTTGACCAGATGTAGGTAAAAGGTTTAATATAATCTTGGAGCAAGAGACAAAAAAGGATTAGTCTAAAGTGCTTAAGATTGAATCTGTCAATGCTTTTCCTAATTTAAAAAAAAAAGAGGTGCCAACTGAGCAGTTACCAACTTATTCATACATTGGCATCATTGAGGAGAAACTTCTGCCCCACCTGAATGCTGATTAAGAAAGTCTTGAGTGGCTCATAAGAATCTGTGTTTTTAATTCATCCTAGGATGCCTGATAGATAGCCAGCTAATCTATTTGTGCCCTGTCTATTGTGTCCAATGAATGAAAGATGGTCTTAACACACAGGGTTGTTGGTTACAAATTCTTCCTACTAAAAATATTATTCTCAGTGGATCAAGAAAAGACTCCAATCAAATTTTTGAGATAGGTCAAAACATTATTTCTATAAAACATTTAGTTCATCTCTTCTTTGTTAGCTAAGAAAATATCATACATCCTTTATGCATTCTTGTCTAAGTGATTTGTTCCTACAGTGACTTTTGGTTCTTTTACAAACAGCTTATTCTTAGAACCAGACTCTTCATTCATCAATCACACAAGTAGTCAATAAAGTCACTGCTTATGACAATTAGCCAAAGTTGTTTGTGTGATTTGTCATTCCATATTTGGACAGAGTAGGGGCGCAGTGAGGAAGACTATTAGATGTTGTCTGATAACATCAGAGGGAAGAGGATGGAGTCGTGCCAGAGGTAGGATCCATTGAGCCTCTAAGATAGAAATGTTACTCTCCATTCAATTGATATTGACCACTTGCTTCATGTGGTTAATGTATCTCTGGGGGAAATGTCTGCTGGGGGTAAAGTGCTTGTATATTAGTGTTCTCCCACTGTGCTGGAGACTGCTGGAAGGGCCACCTGGCAGCCTTTTCAAAATGGGGGGCCCATGGCGATCCATTCAATAGTTTTGGAATTTATGTTTCAGAATTTGCTTGGCAGGACAAACCCAGAGAGGATCCATTCAATTTCCCTTTCCTTAGAGTAATTTTAGAGCTGGAGAGCGGTTGCTTTTCCATGTGCTTCCCGGTGACCTAGTGTCTCAAACTTTTGTAATGTACAAGACAATTTGATACAAAAGTAGTGCCTGAGTTCAAAGTGAAAATTCTATTTCAATAAATATTCTTAAATATCTGCTGTAGGCTTTGAATTATGCTATGTCTTAGGTTTCCTTCCAAAATTAAAGAAAATTAAGTTCTCACTTTCAAGGACTAGCATGATTCACTGGATAAGTTACATAGTTTGGGAATCAGAAGACCTTGGTTAAACCCTTTTTCCACCAGAGTCTGACTTTATTGTCCAGGCAATCCTTTCCTTTTGGAACCTCAGTTTTTTTTATCAATGAAATGGAGATAATTATACATGCTATCTTGCTTAACTGTTGTGAGGTATAATAATAATATATATCTTATACCTCCATTTGCCAACTTTCATACTATAAGTACCCAATAAATATTAGCTTTACTAGTTGATGGCAGATAATATTTTGATTTTACAGAGATATTTACTACAAATAATAATAATACTAATTCAAAGAAATACATAATAGATATAAAATTCTTACCTCTCATAAAGGGAGTTATTGTAAGATTAAAAAAAAAAGCAATGCACACAATGTCCCAGGAGGGTTAACACAATTAACTCCTACCTGGTAAAATAGCTTCTAATTTCCAACAGCTTTCACACCTGTCTTTCACAATGGCAAAATGATTGGGAAAGTTCAACCATTTGTCTGGGGATACAGCTACTCAGTGCAAAAGCCAGAAATTCAGCTAGATCCATTACAACCTCTGAAGTGCTTTTTGTTTGGAGACTGTGGAGTAGGGGTGTGGGTTGGGGGGAGAGTGGAGCACCAATCCAGGATCCAGGAACCAGGAGGATCTGAGTTCTCTAAGGAAGTCCAAGCTGTGTCCAAGGGCAAATGATTTCTTTCTTGAGCCAAGCTTTTGGGTTCCTCCATTTCCCACACTTTGTCTACCGGATACAAGTACCTAAAGGATAGCATATGGAAGGCGTAATGTACTGCCTTGATTCCTGGACTGAGTATCCTTCCTGATCCTCCCGTTTCCCTACCCAAGGAGGATAGACAGCAAGCCTCCCTGTCTGTTGTACAGCCCAGACCCAGACCTGATCCACCAGCCCTGCTTCTTTTGCAGCCATTCTCTTACTCTTCCTTTGTCAAAAGAACTTCTCAGCACTTCAATGACTCAAAAGCCTTTCAAGACCAATTGTGTGTCTTAGATACCCTCATTGCCCTTAAAGTAAGAAACCCAGTGAGCAGGGCTGGGAGCATCCTTAGTACTCAATAAGTATATGCGGGTGAATTAGCCAACATAAAATCAAGACTAAATGAAGACACTATTTTGCCATTTAATAAGTATGTGAAGTTCAGTCATGTAAATCCTGTGTCTCTTCATTTACTCTTCTTTAAAAGGTACCATCCTCCCCCAAATGACCCTGTATTCGTTTCCTATAGCTGCTGAAGCAAATTACCACAAACTTAGCAGTTTATAACAACCCAAACATATTCTTCCACAGTGTGGGGGTCAGAAGACAACTCCAAGTGTCAGAAGGATGCATCCCTTCCAAAGTCTCTAAAGGATAATCTATTCCTTACTTCCCAAGCTTCCAGATGTCACCTGAATTCCTTGACTCCTGGCCCCTCCTCTATCTTCAAAGAGCATGATTCCACCCATCTGCTTTCATTGTCACACTTTTTTTTCTTTTTTTAATTAATTAATTAGTTAATAGAGCACAAATTGGGGAGGGTCAGAGAGAGAAGAAGAGAGATACAGAATCCTAAGCTGGCTCTGCACTGTCAGCATGGAGCCCCATATGGGTTCAAACTCACGAACCATTAGATCATGACGTGAGCTGAAATCAAGAGTTGGAAGCTTAATAGACTGAGCAAACCAGGTGCCCCACATCTTTTTTTTTTCTCACTTTGGGTATCTTGCCTCCGTCTCATAAAGGCTCTTACACTGTCCCACTCTGACATTCCAGACTGATCTTCCCATCTCATGATTCTGAACCACACTTGCAATGTTTCTTTTGCTGTGAAAGCTAGCATATTCACAGGTAGCATATTCACAGATTAGCATCCAGAGATCTGTGGGGGTCCATTATCCCACCAAAGTTTCCCACTTCATTCAAATTCTGTATGAATTATAAACATTTATGGGGTGATAGTAACTAATTTTTGTTTTTATGACTATAACTAGAATGGGTAGAAGACAAAGCATTATTAATCTTTTTCCAACTCACCTGCGTTTAATATTACCTCTTTCTTTTCTGATCTCCTTGCTCTGTAATCACTTTCCCACTCCCTATGACATGTGGAAACAGAAATGTTAGCCTCCATTTTGCCCCAGAGTGGAATATAGCATTAGCTCCTAACACTATTTTCCTATTTATAGTATTAATCCTATTTGACATTTCCAGTTGTCTTTTCCATTACTCATCCCCTCATTTCAGAGCGTCTGCAATAGGAGGACATGGGACTCATTTAGAATTAGGAGCTGAGAAGTGCCAGGATGGCTGGTGGTTAAGCATCCAATTCTTGATATTGGCTCAGGTCATGATCTTGTGGTTCATGAATTCAAGCCCTGAATAGGGCTCTGTGCTGAATGCAGAGCCTGTTTGGGACTGACTCTCTCTCTCTCTCTCTCTCTCTCTCTCTCTCTCTCTCTCTCTCTCTCTCTGCCCTTCTCCAGCTCTCTCTCAAAATAAATAAATAAACTTTAAAAAATTTAAAAAAATAAAATTAGGAGCAGAAATCAGTGATCTCTAGTTGACTTTCAATCTCTCAGATTCTGATGCTCTTCTCAAACTCTGTTTACTGTGGTCACTTACCCTGATAGTGTCAGGTGTAGAGTTAGATAATGACTCTTATACTCATTTGCTGCAATTTTTGTTTCTGCTGGAGTTTAGATGCTACACAATGTTTCTCCTGAACACATATCCAAAGGATTCTCCCATTTGTTCACAAATGTTCAGAAATCTCATAGCTGTTTGTGGCCATCTGAAAATTACACTCTGATTTTCAGTAACTCCCCCGAGGTCCAGTTGGATTTTCATAAGTGCAGAAATCAATATGAAGAGGCATAATTTTTAGCTGAGGTGATTCAAATCATCTAAGTAAATTCTGAAGTCATTGAGAATACAGCAAAAAAAAAAAATTTTAAAGGGTGCTTCTTACAGTCTGAATTGTGTCCCCAAAAAAGATACATTGAAGTCCTAATCTTAGTACCTCAAGATATGACCTCATGTAGAAATAGGGTTGTTGCTGATGCAATTAGTTAAGATGAAGTCATTTAGTTGTGTCCTAGTCCAATATGACTGGTGTCCTTATTGGATGAATTTGGATGTAGAAATAGACATGCACAGAAGGAAGGAAGATCATGGGAAGACACAGAACAAGAAGAAAGGCATTTGCAAGGATTGGAGCAATACGTCTAGAAGGAATTCCTGTCAACACCAGAGGCAAGAAGAGACAAGAAATGATTCTCCCCTAAAGCCATGGGGGAGAGAAACCAACACCCTATTTTCAGGCTTCTAACCTCCAGAAGCATGAGACAATACCTTTCTGTTGTTTTAGGTTTCCAAGTTTTGTTGCTTTGTGTGATAGTCCTAGGATATTAATGCAATGTTTAATGCCCTGATAATTTTAGAAAGAAACTGAGTAAATGTTCCTTCTGTGTATTGAAAATAATGATAATGACAATACCAGTGATGATGAAATAGCAGTTGTGACAGTTGTAATAATCACCATTTATAACATTTACAAAACTCCTGTTTGTGCCAGGTACTACCTAGGTACTTTCATACATTTTTATTACAAAGAATCTGAGTCTCAGGTTAAGGAGGTCTTGTGAAATAATGAGGTTTTTAAGAGTGAGGGGCAGAATTTCAGTGCAAAGCCCTCTCTTTTGACCAGCTCATTCAATTTTTCTCCCTCCAAAAATCAATGTTGGTGAACGGACTTATTTCAAAGGCATTTTAGGATATATCTATTTCAGCTTTATGGCAGATTTGCCCTGTGAACAAAGTAAAACCTAAATTAGAGGGAAGAATTTAACTTTTTTGAGTGCCTAGTATTTCAAATCCCAGGTGGGCCTGCATGATTGATTGTAGATATTTAATCCTCATAACTAATAATCTCACAAAGTAGTATTTCAGTCTTCACCTTTCATGAGAAAACTCAGGCTCAGAGGGACCTAAATGGCTATTTTCTTAACTGTAGAGTGAATAGAATATGGCTCCTGCACTACTGTTAAGCAGTGCTCTGTTTCAGGGGGAAGAACAACAAACTGTGAGCTAGAAGATCCGTGTCATGGAATTCTGGCCCATGACTTGGCTGTTCATAAGCCTATTGGTTCTCTCTTTCCCAAAGGATAAAATATGGACAGGATCCATTTCTCTGCACCCCTTACAGAACTGTTATAAGAATTCAATGCAGTAATATTTGGAGACCTGTTGTATATGGCATAACATATATCAACATAGGGCCATTTTATTTAGAATGAGAGCGAGAGGGAAAAGAAAGAAAATGACTGTGCTTATGAAGTTCCAGGGAGCACGCAGACACGATCTCATTGAATTTTCACAACAAGCACATCTCAGTTTTTATCTCTAGGTCCTAAAGCAGAATCTCAGAGGAGGTCAGTCCTTGGACCCTCATCACATAGGAAGTGTTTAAAACAAAGGACTTCAGGGATCTAATGGGAAAAGGCAGCCATGATCCCTCATACTAAGGAGCTTACAGTCTAACTGAATAGAGAGACAATAATCACAAAACCAAACATAAAATCAAAATGATAATAAAGGCCCCTCAAGAAGAGAAATACACAATCTTTTCTCTTCTGGTAAGCTATACCCACACCACACTCACATCACAGTCATTATGGCAGAACTGAGAACACACTCCACACTCAAAAACTGTTTTTTTCATCCCTTAAATAAGGAAAATGCTTTCTTTAAGCCTTTATGACCAAAAAAGCTTCAGAATTCCAAAAGCCTGGTCTAATATGCATGTGCCCATTTGGGATTCTCTTGTTTTGTTTTGGAGTAGCTCATGGTTTCATGATTGTATTGAGAAGCAAAAAAAAAAAAACTATACTTCCTTGTCTTGATAAAATGGTTTTGTGATCATCCTTTTCTTTCCAGCCAGAATCTTCTTGGTCTTGTGATTGTGTTTACCCCTCTAGGTCTACCATTTGATGACTGGTCCTTCCCCGTGGAGAACTGAATTCTTCCACTGGCACCTCATCACCTATCTCAAAGAGAAGGCATCTGAGGCATTTTGATGAAGTTCTTTGATGACTCAGGGCCTCAAGGTAGTCAGGGACAAAGACTTTGATGTTAAGAGCAACTGGGGACCAATTTATAGTAACTTACTGAGAGTCTCAGAAGGCCAAAAGAAAGAGTCTCTGTAATTGGAAGAAAGGA
Source organism: Mungos mungo (assembly GCA_004023785.1). NCBI lineage: Eukaryota > Metazoa > Chordata > Mammalia > Carnivora > Herpestidae > Mungos > Mungos mungo. The sequence goes on from PISW01004398.1 coordinate 124,848, forward strand.
GTGGGGGACTCATTACTAATGATGGAAATGAGGTGGTGGTTGTAATAAAAAAAAAAAAAGACATAATACCAATAAGCACACAAGAGCAGCTACCATTTGTTTAGAGCTTGCTCTAAAGCCAATGTTTTTTGTGCATAATCTCTAATCCTTAAAGCAGTTTTATAGGATAGCATATTCAGTTTAGAGATGAGAAAAGTGAAGATCATAGCCACAGACTAATCAAATGGCAATATATGAGTTTAAAGGCTTCCCAGACACCATTCTGGCCCCGGAAATTAATTTCACTGTGGTAAATTTGAGGACATACCCAGACTGTGGCTCCTTTATCTAGATCCTATCACATTGTCTATTTTCAGCACTCCTATTTCCTACAGGTCTAGATCCTACTCCTATCCCTCCAGCCATTCGACAGAGAGAGACCATCTGGAACTACTCTCCTATGTCCTTTCCTGGCTTCGACTACAATTCATTTCTAGGCTCTTAGTAACAGTACCACATTACTACCCTTGGTACACAGCAGTCTGGACTCTTTAGAGAATAACACCAATTATGATCAGATTTGGTTTAATATACGTCTTCGGACAATATGTTTTCAATTATGAAATTTACTCTTTGAATAGAATCAGTTTTTTCAGCTCTGGGCTCTCTCAATTTTTGCTTTGTTTCTCTTTCCATTCAAAACGTACTTGTAAAGTCCCCATACAACTTGTGACAATTTTTTTTTTACTAGCTCTGAAAACTTGTAAGGTAGAACATAGAGGGATTGCAGTCATCTCGGCCCCTTAGTAGTTGTTGGGGAGTCTTGGGTATAAATTCCTTTCACTTAAATATAATACTTTGAGCTACAATGAATACACATGATCTCTCAACAAATGGCAAAAGAAGTACTAATTTACTAATCATTACAAGGACTCTAACACCCTATGTTAAGGCTTTCCAGTAAAAGATAGATTAGGAAACATGTCTTGAGCCAGAGGTTTAAGTTGTACTTCCCGCCTCTGTCCCTCAAACTGAAAAGAAGCAATTCATTGGGTGTAGAAGACAGACATGCCAGGACATTGGCATTCAAAGCAAAAAGACAAAATTGAAGAGGTAGGTTAAAGGATTAGGACAGATTAATCCTACCCATTAAAAAATGGCTCAGTAGATATCATGACATTATTTTCTAAGCAGCCATTCCTCCTCTTTTGGGAAGAAACAGTGATGGTAGTTGAGTATAAGCCTGAACTCTCTTCATATAGGATGAAACTGGAATGTAGGAAGAGATGAATGGATTTTTCCTTCCAATATCCCAAGCACGTTTTCCTCTTACTCCAGAGTAGTTTACAGAAAAGCCTATTTTCATGAAGCTGTGTATGTTTATATTCTCCTTGGAGAACAAGTCAACTTTGGACTTTGTGAGATCAACACTCTGGTATATGTCTCTGATTCTTACATCTCCTCCTAGGTCCAGAAATGGGTAAATCAATCCACTAAGAATTATGTGTCTAAGAGAAAATTAAAGAAAAATAAGAAGGTAAAAATACATATTTGTAAGAAATTTTCTTTTCTACATAATGTCAGGAGAATTTAAATACAGTATACTTCTTACTATTGAGTGAAGAATCATTTATGCCTGACCCAGTGCACAACACATAGTATTTGAATGATGAATGGATGGATTATGACACACAAATTCTGTCCCAAAGGAGAGTAAACTTAGATAATGGAAAAACTCATAAATGATTAATCAAGTACAAAGGTCTAGTCTCATCCTGACACTTACTATGGCCCTGGGGAAATCATTTGATGTTCCTGAGTCTCATGTTATTCATCTGTAAATTAAAACCATATTTCCCTTGACTACTTCATATGCTTGGTCTTCAAGTTGCCTAATTAAGTAAATAAAACGTTTTGTAAATATTTGTAAATGTTTTGCAATAGTTTAGCTACAATCCTCTTATTCATAGGAGCGTAAGATTTAGCATGATCTACTTCCTCATCAGAGTCCCTTTTCGAACCTAGAAGGGGGTCCTATGGCTCTAATCCCTTGATATATAAAGGCATCAATTCAGTTTTTCGAGGCCTGGAGGAAATAAAACCTTTCTGGAATGAGTGGGTGATTCTGAAATCCACTGCCCACACATAGCTTAAATAAAAGCAGTGTGGGGTAGGATGGGCTAGGGATAAGAGCCATCTCTGTGCTTCATTGGAACACTAGCTTCTTTTCCTCCTTTAATTTGCTTAGCCATCATCTCATGCTGTGGGATTTGTGCTAGACAGAAGGTGACTTCCAATCTGGCTTGGAAGAGCTCTCTTCCCTATTCACTTTGCCTTCCTTCTTCCCTTTCTAGGATACAAGCTGAACATCTAATACTGGCAGGCCATGGTTCAGGTCGTGCTCTATAATCTATGCCCATGAAAGCTTAGTTTTACTCTACATATTTTACTTATTGGCTTTATGTTTTTATGAATCATTAATTCATTACTTTTTTTGGATTACCTTCTGGCAAAGTGGTAGAAAGAAGTTGGAATGGCCATATCTGCTTTGTTTCCAAAGTGTCTTGGCGAACTGGAGAGACGACTATGCCCACACACATATCTCCCATGAGTCTAACACTCTGATGAACTCACAAAAGTTTCAGTGAGGTCACAGAGCAGGGCCAGACTCTTTCCCCTTATTCAGTTCAGCAGCTTATGAAAGACTCTTGACTTCTATCACTGTGTTGTCCCAGTCTTCCTTCCTTTTCTTTTTTTTTTTAAATTTTTTAATGTTTTTTATTTATTTTTGAAACAGAGAGAGACAGAGCATGAGTGGGGAGGGGCAGAGAGAGAGGGAGACACAGAATCAGAAGCAGGCTCCAGGCTCTAAGCTATCAGCACAGAGCCCGACGCAGGGCTTGAACCCATGAACTGAGATCATGACCTGAGCCAAAGTCAGAAGTTTAACTGACTGAGCCATCCAGGCACCCCCCAGCCTTCCTTCCTTATTAAGTACCGTTCAGTTAACAAATATGGAAAGAGGCTTGCAAAGATATTTATGCTTCTGTTTCACTGTTGTAGGATCATGCCCTTCCTCTGTAAAATAATTTTTCATATCACTGTTGATAATTTTATTAGAAAGAGGGACAATCTGAGAAGTAGTTCAAAATAGCCACAGCACCAAATATTGTATTCATATTTTTAATAACTGAAGTTACAAGTTAAGGCAGATTAGTGAGTAGAGATAACATTGGTTTGAAGCAGAAGATCTTAATTCTCTTCTTGACTTTGCCAATTATTAGCTTTGTAACATAAAACAAGATATTTATAACTGTTTTCACCTTCTTCACTGGCTGATGATGCTTATGAAATTAAGTATTACATAAGAAAGTGTTTTATAAACCTTAAAATTATTGTACCAATATAAGAAATAAATATTAGTGAACAGCTTAAAATTGGTGAAGAGTGTAGAGTTGGTTTTTCTCCCCTTCTCCACCAGGAAAAGTTTTCTGAACCTCAAATTTCACATCCATAAAAAGATGCTTGTAGAAAATGAAATTAAGGTCCCTTCTAGTCCTAATATTAGATCATTCTAAGTGGGTTGGACATTTCATCCAAGATATTTTAAGGGAATAAAGCACTTTTCTAATCAAAGAACTTTTCAAAAGAGAACACTTTAAACCTTCCTTATGAGTCATTTCACAGTTGGGGGACACCTTCTAATTTTATTTTCAACCATTGCCAATCAATCACTGAAGGAAGGGAAATAACCTGAGTTAGAACTTTTGAAAAGCTTTAACAATTCAGCCTAACAGAAAAATGTCTATGGTTTAAGGAACTCACTAATTTCCATAAAATGCGGATGTTCAGACTGTCCACTGGATTGAGAGCATTTAAGAGGCAAATGTAGCTGAATAACTTGCCAGAAAAATATATAAAAGGGATATTATGGCTGATTTCCTTAAGAGATCACGATCAGCACCGGTCACTTTAGAATGGCTGCATCCTTGTCCTGAGGCAATTTTAAAGAAGCCATAAGGCTCCTAACAACACATTTTAACAACAACCTTCCCTAGTTTTATAGATAACGAAAGAGAGCTACAGAGGTAAAGTGACTTATCCAAGGTCATAGGCAATTTGGCAAAAGAAACAAAATTAGATACAGGTTATAACTCTAATTCTAGCATTATTCTCCTATATGACACTGTTAATGGAAAACTGCAGTTTAGGACGATTGACATTCTCCACGCTCCAGGAAGAGGAGAGTGACAAAAGCTCAGGATATTCGTTTAGAAGTTGGCTGTGCAGGTACATAAACAGCATTTTTGAACAGTGTGATTTCTAGTAAAAATATTTGGATGATATCGCTCTTTATATATAGCTGAGTATAATTTTAAATTATAATTGGTTGATTGACAGATCACTGAGCTTACAGCAGAATTAAAGAGAGCTGTTGTCTTCTGGGCCCTGACAACCAGTGGACGGGCTGCCACTGAGCAGCTGTGAGATTTAATACCAATTAGAAGCCCTCTCATTTCCAATTTTTATACCTGGCTACCCATGTTTGCTATTAAGCATTCAAATATTAAAAGGGGCCTCAGCACCTTCCATTAGTTGCTGACTCATGATTTCTTACCCAGTCCTTCAAATCCTATAATTATGTTGGCATGAGTTGTCTCTGAGCTCAAAGGTCTTTGAGAGACCCCATTGAGGACATTGCTCAATCTCCAAGATTCTTCTGTTGCGTTAGTGATAACATCTATTCATGGCAAGCGAGAGAGATGACTATGTCCACAACAGCTATCACCCATGAGCCTAGTAATCTGGTGAATTCACAAAAGTTTCTGTTAGGTCACCAAGTGGGGCCAAAAACTAATTATGGCTTCAGTCCATGCCACAGTCTTTTTCCAGGCTATCAGACTTGAGAAAATGAGGAGATTACACTCAACCAAGGGGCATCAACCTTGTTACAACCAAAGAGCCTTTGATTACTTGGGGTCACCATTGGTTTATTCGTTTTTCAACACCATTTTTAGAATGGAAATGTCTACCAAGTAAATGACATTTATTCTATAATGATTACCTCTTTAAATTTCCATGTCTTATTGGGCAAAGAAACATGTAACTGACTATATATAATGGCTTCCTATCAGCATGCACTTTCCAGCTGTTATCATTTCAGCCAAACTAACATTCTAGTAAATCTGTATAATCTTGTTGAGAAGTAATGCCTAACACCTATTTTATAAGTAGTCAACATATTGAAAAGTTCTGTAGTGCCTCCAATGTTACCATTAATGAGACAAGAGAATTCTTGCTTAAAATTATCTCTATGGCCCCCTAAGACTGAGAAATTTAACTATCTCCCGGTACTCAACACTCAATGGAAAGGCCTAAGTAGATAATTGGACTATCCTCAGAATAGAAGGGAAAATAAGTATTAGGAAGAAACTGAGATATTCAGGTTTTATTCATTTTTAATTAGACTAAACACCTCCAGGTGAAACACATTTTCATGGTTACATTTTGTGGGGGTGTTAATGCATTCCTAACTCATGATGAGTCAAAAGTATATTTCAGAGGCATGTTGAAATTCTCCCCAGTAAAACTTGAAAACTTAGAGAACCCTGTGGTTTGAACAGTCTTCTTTTAGAACTCCTGCCTCTAACCATATGGCTTGCTGAGTAATATATATTTTTAGGAAGATAGCACATACCATATACTATCGCAATTCTGGTAAAAAAGAAATAAGTAGCTCTTCACAGTCGTATATCCATGGTGATTAACACCCATGTGTCTCTAACTCTGAGAGCGTCTTTCTGTGACCCTGGGAAGCCCTGAACCTTTTCAGGGTTTAGTCTCTGCAACTATCCATTGAAGAGGTTGAACCAGGTTCATTTGAACACTGCAGTGAATGTCTGACATTCTTTCTAGATATAAAGTTCTAAGCATCACACGTCTATATAACATGCCATTTAAATTTGTTTTTTTCTGACATCGCAACCCTGGCTTTCTGAAGCAGGGAATTCTTTGACAGACATTAGCAGTTCCACACTATTTGCTCCATTTGATTTTATCTCATGTCTTACTGATTCATTCCTTCACTCAATCATTCAATAGAACTTTATTAAATGCCTACTTTGTGCCAGGCACACCGCCAGAAACTACAGACAGAGGAATTATAAGGATACAGCCTCTATCTTCAAAGCACTTAGGAGTAGTGGTTAAAACTCAAGTAATTGGATAATTGTGACTGAATGCAGTTTAAGTATTGTGGTAGAGGGGCACTGGTGCCATGGACACACAGGAGAAATGAACTTATGACAGGAAGGAAGTCCCAGAAAAAAAAATAGCAACTCTCAGAGAGTAAGAGTAAGAGAGTATGAAGGGGTATACTGTCATGGGCACGGCCAAGTAGATGTTTAAGAACATGGTAAGAAATTTATCAGAGTTGAAGGGTAAGATGTGTGATGGGCAGGGTCAGACGCATTGGTTGGATATGGAGTGAATGAATTAGGCAAGGCATTCTCATAAGAGAGAAGCTTAATGAGTTTGGCAGTGTATTTGGATTTGATCTCAACTATAATGAGAGGTCATTGAAGAATGTACATGGCGGGACGGTATGGTCAGATTTGCATTGTAGAAGGATCACTTGGGCTGCAGAAGAAAGATAAAAGATGGGAGGCAGAGCACAAGGAGAACCTGGCAGGACAAACAAACTAACAAAAAACAGGTGGCTTTCACCAAATTCATGAAGAGGCCTGATGTAAACACAAAAACAAACAAACAAAAACTACAGGAAAAATAAGGCTCTGAAGAAATTTGAGAGACATGGGGCGGGGGAGGAAAAAAAAAGATTACAGGACCCAAGGACACAAAGGGACGAATGTTCTGTTGTTATGGTTAAATTCTTTGGATCTAAAATTCAGTCTCAAATCACCTTATAAATTAGAGCACATATAATTGGCCACATGTTAAGCCTGTAGATATTCACAGCTCCACTTTGTCTCCCTCCCTACAGACCCTCTACTGAGGTTTTAATGATTGGGAAAAAGCAGCATGACAAAAATCCTTTACCAAACAAAAATATCCTCAAACCCCATTAGACAGTGTGTAATGAAATGTTACAAATGGAGGATTACAAGGGAAAATATAAATGACCATAAATCCAAGGGGAATCAGCTCTTCTTTCCAGATTATATTCAACTTTAATAAAGAAACATAATAAGCTCATGCATTCCTGCCAGCTTTCGATATGGCCACCGCTGATCAATAGCATTTATTTCTAGAAAGAGGGTCCAGGGAGGGATGTCAGAGCAGCATGTTAATGCTAAGGCTCGTGAGTAATGACACAGTGTGGCTGGTAATGAAGATCTGATAGAGGAAACAGCCCAGCAAGCCTGTCTTTGTCTCTGAATATCAAACTACTTGTCTCTCCTCCAGATCCTATTAACACCTCTTACTCCACAACTGGGTTTGGGCTTCATGTCATCTCAAAGGAAAACAAAAAAAGAAAATGCTGTTTACTTTTCCCTGTGTTTATGAATCTAAATAAAACTCAAGGCTTTGAATTTGGCAACAAAGTTTTTGTCAGAGGCTGATTTCACGTAAAAGAAAGATAAATTTACAGATAATCTGAGCTCTCCCCCAATGGTGTGGGCTGTTCTGAAGGAGGGGGGGCACTGACTTTCTTACCTATAAAAATATACAAGAGGAAAGCAGATGAACGCCATTGAGGAATACTGGTAAAAAGATTCCTGCACTGCTGCAAACTGGGGATAAATTAATTCTGCAAGTTCCTTCTAAATCCAAAATTCTCTCTTCCTCCTTGCTTTCTTTCTTTCTCTGTCTTACTTTCCTTCCCCCTCACTCATTCTGTGTTAAATACATACCTTGTGGGTTCTTTTTTTTTTAGAAAGACACTTACACATCACTTATAGAGCTATTGAGATAAAATACAAATACAGAAAACAAGGAAATAGAGGCAAAATAAAAATGGGAAATTTGATGATACTAAGCAGAAATTACAATCCAAAATGTAAACCATAGAGGGTATGTAATTCTGAAAGTGAGTCATAGATTTGCTTGATGCCTCTTAGTTGCCAAAATCATTTGACTCTAAGACTAATAAGTTAAAAGTAGAAGTGTAAACACAATGGCAAAATTCACTCTTACTTTGAAAAGATAAGCTAGCTAGAAGAAACCACGTATTTTATGCTTAGGAAAATAAAAGTATTTTCTTTCTTCTCTCTCTCTCTCTTTAAGGTTTATTTATGTATTTTTGAGGGAGAGAAAAAGTAAGGGGGAGGGGCAGAGGGGAAGAGAGAATCCTCAGCAGGCTCTGTGCTGATAGCACAGAGCCCAAAGTGGGGCTTGATCCCCTAACTGTGAGATCATGACCTGAGCCAAAATCAAGAGTCAGGCCTATCAACTGACTGAGCCACCCAAGCACCCCCAAAAACATATTTTCTTGGTTCTGAGCTCTGAAATTTCTCCTAGGAACTCATAAAAACAGGACTTTGTGATATGATGGATCACATCCTCAAAATATTCCTACAGTTATTTCTATGTCATAATTTTTGTATGAGATTCTACATAAAGTTTAGCCTGTGAAAATATAATTAATCCCTGAGAACAGGATTCATTGAGTTACCTCTGTGGCCCATTCAGAGCCAACATATTTCTGGCTCATAGTAGTGTTTTGGTATAAGTTGATTCTGAGATAAATGAATAAATGCAGAAGCTAATGAATGAATGCATGAGCAAGTTTTCATGATGAATCTACTTTTCCTCCTTGAGGGAGCAATATTTTCCTCTTTTCCTATTGGTAGGAAATATTTTCTTTGAGGTTTAATCAAAAGTCTCCATTGTTTTTCTTTTTTTTAATTTAAAAAAATTTTTTAATGTTTTATATATTTTTGATACAGAGAGAGACAGAGCATGAGAAGGGGAGGGACAGAGAGAGAAGGAGACACAGAACCAGAAGCAGGCTCCAGGTTCTGAGCCAGCTGTCAGCACAGAGCTTGACACAGGGCTCGAACCCACAAACGTGAGATCTGACCTGAGCTGAAGTTGGAGGCTTAATCGACTGAGCCACCCAGGCACCCCCTCCATTGTTTTTCATATTTTATTATTTTATACTAAAAGGCTAGAGAAATAATCTGAATTACCAGTGACATGAAATGCTCAATGTATATACTTTTAGAAAACTACTACTGAATCTAATTTTTCTTCAAGCCTGGCCCTAAATGAACTGAGATGTCAGAGCCTCATTGCAAAATGTCTCAGAAGACAAATAAAAAAAGATAAAGGGAGTGCCATCCTGTAGAAAATACTAAGTGAAAAAGTCCTGACTTCAAGTCCCAATATTACTGTTATCACTTGTATACTTTAGAGTAAGAAAGTTCTGGTTTTCTCATCTCTGTAAAGAAAATGTCACAGGGCTCCATCCATGGTGGCACAGTTGGTTGACTGTCCAACTTCAGCTCAGGTTGTGATCTCATGGTTCATGAGTTCAAGCCCCATATCAGGTTCTCTGCTGTCAGCACAGAGCACACTTCAGATCCTCTGTCTCCCTCTCTCTCTGCCTGTCATCCTCCTCTCCAATATAAAAATGAACTTTAAAATAAAAGAAAGGAATACTGCCTTCTAGTATTGTTGTGAGGTTGAAATAAAATAATACAAATCAAATGGTTTATAAATTGTTATGCTTTATACAATTGTAAACAGTGATGGTTTTTATAAGGGAAAAATATGAATTTATTGGAAATCTCATAATCAAGCTAAAAACTAGATTCCAAAGCATACAATGCCTTTAGAATATAGACAAATTTTTGTTTATCCATAATTATGGAGGCTTTCCATAATTGTCTCAGGGATCCATTGGAAAGATAAAATATAGAAAATACCAAGGGCATTATTATTTTTTCTCCATCTTTCAACCTTAGGTATTTGTAAATTTCATTTATCTGATTATTGACCAACCAACTTTTATTACACAACTTCTATCATGTTCTAGGCACTATGCTTAGCTATGCAACCGACATAGGGCCCAGAAGATAAGGGCATAAGCACATTCATTCAATCAATATTATAGATGCATGGATAAATGCATAGGTTCTATTGGAAGAACATGATCAATTCTACCTGGAGTTGTAAGAGATCATAAAATGTGATGCAGAGAAGGTAACACATAACTAGGAGGTGTCTTGAAAGCTGAGCATTGGCCAAGAGAATTGGTACAGGGGTGAGCATTTCTGGGAGAAAACACCAACATTAGCACAGGCACTGAATGGGAAACATGTATGTGCAATCAGAAACTGCAAGCAATTGAATGACACTGAAGAAAGAGAGGAGGCTGGAAATAGGGTTTGGGACATATGATGGTGTACTCTTTCCTGTTCAAGAATTAGGTCATGCATGTAAACAATGAGAGACCTAATGGAATTAACCAGGAGTGTTATTTGACTTGTGTTAGGATTAGGTTAGCCTATGACAGATGATAAGAAGACCAAAAATGGTGTGTGTGTGTGCGTGTGTGTGTGTGTGTGTGTGTGTGCATGTGTGTGTGTATGTGTGTGTGTGTCTGAGTATGTGTGGGGGGGGAGGGAAGTGGAGAGAGAGAGAGAAGACAGAGACACAGAGACATGAAGCAACAAAGATACCAGTTATAATAGAAGCCATTATAAGAGGGAGGCAAGATATGAACATACCTGTATTCAATAACTGTTAAGTAGAATCTCCATGGCTAATTGATTGCTTGAATTGGGTATAGAAGAGTGTAAGAGAGAGAAAGAATTCCAGGACAATTCCTGAATCTCTGGAGAACTGTCTAATTGGATCTTGATGACACTCATCATACACACACCAAAAAAAAAAAAAAAAAATGTAGGAAGAAGAGAAGAATTGAAGAAAAGCAGACATTCCATGTGACTGAGCAGATCTGAGATGCTACCAAACACCTAAATGGAGCTATCTCCTATGCAAAAGATGTACCCAGGTATACAGGTCTGAAGGAATCTAGGCTGAGAAAAAAAGATTTGAGAGACATCCATATTGGCTAAATTTCTAGCTAGAGTGGAAGGGTCAGTCAGGGGACTGAATGGGGGAAAACAAACGCTAAGACAGAGTCCTATATAAAGTATCAAAATAAAAAATACCCAGCAAAGGAGCCTACAAACATCAGAGAGAGGAGAAGAATCATCAAAAAGAGATGTTTAAGCCACAAAAGGAATGAATCAAGGAGAGTGAGTAGCCAATGGCATCAAGCCCACTTGAGAGGAGAAGGGATAAAAACTGAATCTGGCAATTACAAGGTCACATGAAGGGATTTTCATAAAGGTGTTTCAGTGGAGGCAAAACCCAACTGTAGATGACTAAAAATGTAACGGGTTTTCAGGAAATGAAGACTATGGTTTGATGAAGTATCTTGTACATATAGGGAAAGACTAGGACAGAATGCTGTCTCAGAGAGAACAGAATGTCAAGTAGAGATTTAAAAAAATTTTTTTAATGTTTGTTTTTGAGAGAGAGAGATAGAGTGCAAGCAGGGAGGGGCAGAGAAAGAGAGAGATACAGAATCTGAAGCAGGCTCCAGGCTTCGAGTTGTCAGCACAGAGCCCAACGCAGGGCTCAAACTCACAATCCATGAGATCATGACCTGAGCTGAAGTTAGACGTTTAACCAACTGAGCCATCCAAGTGCCCCAAGTAAGGGATCTTTTAAAAGGGATCTGCGGTTGTTCATAGCCTGCAAATAAGGAATCAGTCAACAGGAAAGGTTTACAATAAAGGAGAAAAATCTAAAAATGCAAGTCAGAAAATATTCCAAGGGAATCGAACTTAAAAGTAGAACTTGAGAGCCTTGAATAGGGTCACTATCTTATTTCCACAATTAGACTTCAAGATTTGAAAATCAGTCATCTCTTGGCCTTCACGTACCAGGAACATTTCTTAGCCCATAGTATGTATTCAGAAAATATTCAATGCAAACAACATTTAAGGAGAATTATACTCAAAAATAAATATGAGACTGAGATATTTAAATCAATAAAGAGAATTGTTTTTTATGTTTTTTGTTACTATATTGACTGGGATAGGGAAACCTATCTACAATTTTTAGAAAGCCCCTATTTTCAAATCAGTTTCTTCAATGAAAGCTCTACTGTAACTACTATAGTCACAACAACTCTGTAATTGTGAGTTTAGTCTACAGATAAAATTGTATCATTGACCAAATATGTGGGCCTCCTTAGAGAGAAATTCCACATGTCTGAAGGCATCTGCTCAGATAGAAGGCCATATAGCCAGCACATTCCCAGCTCCACTTTCACAGCCATTTACATTTGTCCTTTAATTCAATATGAAATGATCCAGAGGAATAATATCTGCTCCTAGGTGAAATGTGTGATACTTGAATGGAAGAAAAAAATAAAAGGTGACATGTCACTAAAAGAACTTTTGTCAGTGTTTTCTAGTCTTTCTTTCCCATGCTTCAATAAATTACTGGGTTAGCTCCTGGAGTGCACACAATGGCTCACTTACTCTTCTCGAAAGCAACATTAACTAGGGAAGGAATCTGGGCAGAAATTTGATGGATGGAATGTGGTGGGTGCTATGCAAATTTGGGAACCCAGAAGTCACCAGAGAAAACAAAGCAGGTAATTGAGAAGCCATGGGAAGGCCTCTGGGCTTGGAAAGGAGTCAACACTTTGTAGAAATCTCAAGTGCAAATAAACTTCTTTTCCTCTACCAGGATTGACTAGAGAGTAAGGAGCCCAGTGGAAGTCACAAGACTGTGATTTAGCATTTGCTTGGCATTAACCATCCATGTGACCTGGGCTAAAGACTCCTCTCTCTCTCTCTTTTTTCAATGTTTATTTATTTATTTTGAGAGAGAGAGAGAGAGAGAGAGAGAGAGCGAGCACGCGAGAGCGAGCAAGAATGAGCATGAGTGGAGGGGGAGGCAGAGAGAGAGAAAGAAAGGTTGAGAGAGAGAGAAACAGAGAGAGGATCCAAAGCAGGCTTGTGTGCTCAGTATAGATCCCCATTCAGGGCTCAATCTCACAACTGTGAGTCCATGACCTGAGCAGAAATCAAGAGTTGGACATTCAACCAACTGACCCATGCAGGCGCCCCAGACTCTTCTCTTTTATGTCTATAGAGTTAAATGATGCAGAATAAAAACATACAAAGAGAGGGGTCCCTGGGTTGCTCAGTAGGTTCAGCGTCCAACTTCAGCTAAGGTCATGAACTTGTAGTTCATGAGTTTGAATCCCACATCAGGTTCTGTGTTTACAGCTCAGAGCCTGGAGCCTGCTTCAGATTCTGTGGCTCCCTCTCTCTCTGCCTCTCCCCTGCTCATGTTCTCTCTCTGTCTCTGTCTCTGTCTCTCTCTCTCTCTCTCTGTGAAATAAACATTAAAATAACATGCAAAGAGATTATATATGCATGTCTTTATCATCAGCCTAAATGTATACCACTTTACTTAATGTAGATAAGTACAGGCTATTTAAAGTTCCAAAATACTCACATTAACAGTATATTTCTTCTTGACTTACATACTTCCATGGATTAAACTGTGTCTCCCCAAAATTCACATTTTGAAGCCTTAACTCCCAGTGTGACTATAGTTGGAAACAGGGCCTTCAAAGGAGTATATACAGATAACTCAAGTCATAAGGGCGGGGCCCTGATGTTTTTAAGTAAAGGAACAGATACCAAACCTCTCTCCTTACTCCCTAGTTTGTGCACATGGCGGCTCTCTCTCTTTCTCTCTACACATGCACAGAGCAAAGGACATGTGAGGACACAGAGACAAGGTGGCTGTCTCCAAGCCAGGAAGAGGGGACTCTCCTGAAACTAAGCTTTCCAGCACTTTGATCTTGGACTTCTTACCTCCAGAACTGTGGGAAAATAAATATTTGTTGTTTGCACCATCCACTCTGTGGTCATGTGACAGCAGCCCAAGTTGACTAAGACAAATACTGTCCCAAGATGTCATCCACTCACTGTGGACATTGGTTCATGATTTATAAGTCAAGCACCTTAGCATTCACAAACTAGACCTGCTTTATGTGCTTCCTAGCTTCATCTCCCACCATTGTTCATCCATTCTTTAGTTTTTGACCCAGTTGCTCACTTACATAATAAAGCCTTCCATGTTTCTGTGCCTTTGCACAGCTGTTCCTTAAATTTAGACCTTATACCTAGAGAAACATACAATATGGCATACTTTAAGTCCTCAGTCTCCCTTCTCACTAAATATCTCACTGGTAAAGTTACTAATTATCTTAGTTTTATCTTCTGCAAAGAGAAATAATAATAGTCAATACTTTATAGGGTTTGTATTAGTCTTTTTTTCCCTACAAAATAAACACCAAAATCTTAGTTGCTTATGACAACAAAAAAAACCACTCCTGGCTCACATCGCATTTTCATCTGCGGGTCTGCTGCATGTTTGCATGCCTCTGCCCCACGTGTGTTCTCATTCCCATACTCAGGCTGAGGAGACAGCTATTGTGATGGATATGGCTCTTCCCAGTGCAGAGAGGAAGAAGACCAAAAACAAAAAACAAAAGACAAAACCAACAATACAAAACAAAAAAGTAACTAAGCATGCTATTTCTCTTACAGCATGTGCTTAGATGAGCCGAGTGACATGTGTTCATATTCCAATGCAAGTGGAATAGGCCTAGTGACATCCGTTCATGGCCAGTGCACGTCATATGGCTAAGTCTAAAGTCAAGGGCTGAGGCACTGTTTCCCCAGGAGGTAGACAAGATACATAGTAATGGAGCACAAATGTAGGAGCCTCTTACAGGAAAAAAGAAAAGTGAGTAATTGAATTCTAGCACAATCTACCACAGGATTCATACAAGGATAACAGAGAAGATATTTGCTCATGGTGAATGATGATGATGATGATGATGATGATGATGATGATGATGATAGTTAAAGCCCAGATCAGGTGCGATCTCTTCTCAGAAGATTCCTGAGCATATGTCCACCTACCCACAGCCTCTACAATGATCAACTAACCTCTCCACCCTAAAGTTTTGCATCATACACATGCTGCTGTGTAATTCTTTCCTATCCATGTTTTATTTTTCTTCCAAAATTGAGGGATTCCGCTGTCATTCAGTAACTGAATCAACACTTGTTGAATGGCTACTTCTGTGCTAAGTATGGGAGGGTAAGAGGAGAGGCATATTCTGCATCAATAAACCTCAGGGTCTAGTGGGAGCATTAAACAAGTACACAGATACTCCAAATGTAACGTAAGTGCACTAATGAGGCAGGTAACTGGCAGTAAATACTGAGTGAGTCTGAATTAATCATATTTTCTCTGTGCTGAGCAATTCAACTTTAACTTGTAGGATCAAGAGCTCCTCCTTTAGAACCTGTGCCTTTCTTGGTACAAACAATGGTCCCTGCACACTTTCCAATGTCATGGACAGGTAGGAGACTCTGTCAAGACTGAGGTCAGAAGTGGAAAACAAAATGTAAACAAGAAATACACAATATAAGGGTCTACCTCAGAAGGTTCAATGTGGGTCCTGTGGTGTGCTCTTACTCACACAGGGAGTGATGGACATTTTCAGGAATGGATGGACATTTTCAGGAATTTCTTAGCAGCAGAGGAAGCAAAAGGAAACAGAATGCCTTTCCTCAACAAAGATGCTAGGCATGTTACTATAGTTCAAGTTATAACAGCATTTTGCAAACCCACTATTAGCAGCAGAAACCTTTTTAAAATTAATAAAATATAGAAAAAGATATGAATCTTGCTCTCTTGCTGAGGCAGAAGTGAAGGGCCTAGAATCTGAATCACCAACATTACCCATCATTCTCTGTGGCTGCTAATGAAAACAAGCATGTGCTGAGCCTCTAATAATGATATTCCTTCATGTAATCATCACAACAAATATATGGATCAAATCAGTTATTTCCATTTACTAAAGAGGAGAGTGGGGCTTAAAACGGCTAAGTGACTAGCTCCAGTTGGCATAGTTAAGAAGTGTGGAGGTTAAATAGATACGTATCAGCCAGACTGCAGAGTGAGTATGTACCTCCACCCATTTCATTTCATGAAACTATCATTTGATAAGAAAACACACTAGAACCAGATGAAGTCCTAGAAAACTCCAGTTCTGGTTCCAGCTCTGTCAACCAGGTACAATGTAACCTTCCAAAACTTTTAACCATATCCTAGGCTACAGTTCTCCCATCTATCAAAAGGATACTGGATTTAAAAAAAAAAAAAAAAAAAGAAAGGAAGAAGAAGGTTCTCAGGGCACCTGGGTGCCTCAGTCGGTTAAGCCTGACTTTGGCTCAGGTCATGATCTCACAGTTCATGAGTCTGAGCCCCAGGTTGGACTCTGTGCTGACAGCTCAGAGCCTAGAGCCTGCTTTGGATTCTGTGTCTCCCTCTCTCTCTATCCTTCTCCAACTCATTCATTCTCTCTCCCTCTCTCTGTCGAGAAGAAAATAAAAGAAAAAAGAAAAAAGAAAAAGCAGGTTCTTAACATTTTCTTTCTCTAATATACCCGGAGAACAGGACACGCTCTCATCAACAGCAGTGGGTCACCACGGCAGTGATTCTCAGAAAAATCAAGAATGTCCAACTGTATCAAAATCATATGCTGGGGTGTTGGAAAGTCACTTGTGTTATTGTTCCATGGCTTTTGATTCAAGAATCGCTGGGCTAGAATCTCTCTAAGGGCTAACATGATGACTCTGCCCTATTTTTTTCTGAATGTTTCAACTTTTTGGGAATTATGGGTGGCATCCAAGGGAAATTACTTTACTCTTTAACATTCCTTTTCTGAACACTGATAACTCTACCAATTATACAGTTACTTTTCAAGTGCACTGGGAACATATGGTAGAAGTAAATGAATGTTTTAGAAGGTACCAGGTAAGGGCATATCCTAGCAAGGGTGATGGCCAAAGCCTTCTTATAACCTTTTGTCTTTAATGTTTTATTTATTTTTGAGAGAGAGAGACAGAACGAGCATGGGAGAGTCAGAGAGAGAGGGAGACATAGAATCCGAAGACAGGCTCCAGGCACAGCTGACAGCACAGAGCCCAATGTGGGGCTTGAACCCACAAATTGTGAGATCATGACCTGAGCCGAAGTTGGACACTTAACTGACTGAGCCACCCAGGCACCCCAATAACCTTTTTTCTTAAAACTCGGTGGAAACACACAGTCTTAGGGATTAAACAATTTATTAAGTAGGCATGATTTAGGTCTGATGACTCTGGAGTTAACAAACTATAAAGTAGCTTGGCTATCATTCTAAGTCTGTGGAAAAACCATAGGTAGTTAATACCTCCATACCTACTTAATCTTTCCTTGATCTCTTCCAAGTATGTTAAGAATGGAACACATGTGCCATTTTTGTTTAAATCAATTATTTTATTTGGAATACTTTTGGATTTACAGAAAACTTACAAAGTTAGTACTGTTATTGTATACTCCTTACTTAGTTTCCCTTAATGTTCTATTTGGAATTCTTCTGCTCAGTGCCAAGTTTTTAAACATCTAAAACTGAATGGAAATGTATAATTTAAAAAGGAATGAACATTTACATTCTCAGCAGAATAGAGTTGAATAAGGATTTGAAAAGAAAGCACAGCAGGTTATAGTATTTGGGGAAGAGGCTGAAAATCATGGTTAGAAATAGAGATGTGACAAATACCCTCTACACACATGGTGTCATGTCAATGTGTAAGAAGGGATGTCTATCCTTAAAGGGACTTCAATTTGTCACATTTGGTTGACAAGCAATAGTCTCCAGGAAATAGTGACCACCCCCTCCAGTGCACCTCCTTACCATCCCACACTTCCCTCCTTGCACAGGTCATGCTTCACTGTGTGAGGAGCCACATATTTGTCACCCTTGAATGGTGACATCCTCTCAGGCAGAGGCTGTGGTCTCCCTGATACTCTGCTCATTGTCCAGAGTATCACAGCACTCAAGAAGTTATGGGTATGGATAGATGGATGGATCAATGGATAACTTAATTAGCCTTCGCCCTCTCCTCTGTCCTAAAAAATTCACTATTTTTTAATAATGTTCATTTATTTTTGAGAGAGAGAGAGAGGCAGATAGAGAGGAGAACATAGAATCCAAAGCAGGCTCCAGGCTCTGAGCTGTCAGCACAGAGCCTGATGCGGGGCTTGAACTCACGCACCAAGAGATCATGACCTGAGCAGAAGTCAGACACTTAACTAAATGAGCTACCCTGGTGCCCCTATTTTTTTTTTTTTTTTTAGTGAATGATTCATAGGTATGCCCTGTTTTCTACCCAAAGAACCTCTCATGCATTTTTAAGGCCTTTTTGGGGGAAAACAACTATAAATTCACATGGAGTTGTAAGAAATAATACAGAGATAGCCTATCTAACCTTCCCCGGCATTTCCCCACAATGGTAACATCTTGCATCACTGTGGTACAACAACGCACCCAGGAAACTGACATGGATACCACCTACCAGCGTTTTCAGGCTCTATCAGTGTTATGAGCACTCCTGTGTTGTTAGTTACATGAGAGTTTATCACGTGTGCGTGCGTGTGACCACCACCACGGTAAGATGTATCCCCAAAACTCACCTGTCTGTAGCCGGTAGGTCTCTCCCTCAGACTTGTCATTTGATTCCTTCTGTTTTCACATCTGCCCTGTTTCCCTTCTTTAGAACCCACTACATCACTTCCGGAAATTTCTCCTGTACATCGTTCCCCCCCATAAAATCTAATGACAAACATACCTTAGGAAAAATGGGTAACAGGTAAAAGGTGTCACAATTGTGGATTCACATCCCTTCTTTGCCTCAATACCAGAGTTTTTTATTACAGTGATATATTTTCTGCTATATGTAGGAAAGAAAAACTTTTAAAGATGGATACTGATAAGGCATGCCATCCCAGAACTGACACTACACGTGTTCACAGCACCTGCAGAGGGTTGAATACTCAGCTAATTCCTGACCTGACATTGTTTATAGAAAATTAACTCTGATTTTTACACAGGTCTAGTGCTTTATGCTTGATCTGGTCTCTATTTCCATAAGAAAACAATTCCAGCTCTCTTCAGCACAGATGTGATTTTCCAAACTAATTAATTGAGTGATGACCTTACTCAGATATGAAAATACAGAAAACTTGACTTGAAAAATAAATGAAATGTACTAAAAAAAAAGTTATTCATAGGAATTTATTTCGAGGTTAAAAATACTGAAAAGTCCTGAGGTGCCTGGGTGGCTCAGTTGGTTGAACATCCGGCTTCGGCTCAGGTCACGATCTCACAGTTTGTGAGTTCAAGTCCCGTGTAAGGTTCTGTGCTGACAGCTCAGAGCCTGGAGCCTGCTTCAGATTCTGTGTCTCCCTCTCTCTCTGATGCTCTGCTCATGCTCTGTCTCTGTCTCTTAAAAATAAATAAACATTAAAACTTTTAAAAAAAATAAATTAAAAAATGGAAAAGTCCTGCCATAAAACATTTTCAATTTACCTATACAGAGAAGTGTAGAAGGTATATTTTGAGGTCTCGTTAGGCACCTATATATAACTTTACTATAGAATCCTTTTGTGTCTAAAATGAAATTTATGAGTCACAATTTATGTACAGTTAGGAATAAAATATTTTAAGAAAACCCAGTACAATTGCTTTTGTATAATAAAGAATCCCTTCATATATTTAGAAGAAATCATGCATTTATGCAACAGATACATAGTCTGTGCCTTTCACTGTGAGATGTTTTAGGAATACAGAGATAATTGGGAGAGGGCTGCTATCCTCAGGAGTTCAAAATCCCGTGAGCAGACGGATCCGTACGTGATTGCATGAGAAGATACACCGAGGAGAGTGGAAAGCAAGAAGTGGTTACATCTCCTTTGTGGATAGCAGGGAAGCATTCATTGATTTTGACTTCTGCTTGGTTACATAATAACAATAGATTTTCTATGAAGGACACCAACATTTAAATTGTAGGTTTTGGATTCACATGAATTTTCTCAAAACAGGGAAACTTATTGGTTAAT
The DNA here is from genome assembly GCA_004023785.1 of Mungos mungo. Lineage (NCBI taxonomy): Eukaryota > Metazoa > Chordata > Mammalia > Carnivora > Herpestidae > Mungos > Mungos mungo. The sequence goes on from PISW01004398.1 coordinate 144,852, forward strand.
GATGAAAAATATTCATTATCATCTCCTCCTAGCACTATGTTTTGTGAATTTCTAATAATAACAAATAAGCAAAGGTACCTATAATGCTGCATCGTGTGTAGATCATTTTTATATATTTTTATCTCATTTAATTATCATAGCAGTTCTGTCAGTTAGATGTCATTATCCCCTCATTCTGGCCATAGGTCTTTTAGCAAATATTAAAAAAAAATGAGGCAGGGTTTGAAAGCAGGTCTGTAAGGGGCACCTGGGTGGCTCAGTCGGTTGAGCATGCGGCTTCAGCTCAGGTCATGATCTTGCGGTTCATGGGTTCGAGCCCCACATTGGGCTCTGTTCTGACAGCTAGCTCAGAGCCTGAGCCTGTCTTCAAATTCTGTGTCTCCCTCTCTCTCTGACCCTCCCTTGCTCACACTCTTTCTCTCTCTCTCTCTCTCTCAAAAATAAATAAAACATTAAAAAAAAAAGCAGGTCTGTAAAATTATCTGGAACATGTTATCTCTCCAATCTTGTATTATGCTTTTCAATCAGCTTCCTCTGGAGCAACTTCAAGACTACAGATGAGAATTATGTAAACGCTCAACCCTTTGAAATAGAACTGAGAATGCAATCACCCTCAGTTACTGAGCAAGGACAGTGGAGTACTAAATTCCAGTGGATGTTCACTTAAGGAGCACTGATAGGCTCATTAGCTTATTTACATAATCTCTTAAAAATATCAGTGATAATAATAAGTGTAGTAATAGCCAAATGTTATCGATAATATATTAACATTAGTCTATTATGCTTTGGAAATTGCAAGACACCCTTACATAATCTCATTTCATCTGCATTTTGAGAAGATGCTATCATAAGCATTTGACAGATGAATAAACACAGTCAGAAGGTGAAGTCATTTAGAGACATCTATCCGGTTAATAAGGCAGAGTGAAGGTGGAACATGATGGCGCTATACCTCTGAAATAACTAATGCATCAGAATCTTGAATATAAAACACACAACTTCTTTAAGACATGGAGAGGGTCAAAGACTCAAAGGCACGGACTGCCTTTACCTGTTTACTCTGAGTGCATAATGCAATGCCTAGCAGGTGCCCAATATGTGCTGATGACTGATAAATGGCTGAGTAGTGAACAACGAAAAATGAATAAAGGTGTGTTCCGCTCTTTTAACTAGACATTCGGTGATGCTGTGATACTCAGCAGCAGTGTAAACTAAAGGTCCGCAACCCAAAGTCTATTCATAGCTAGTAGTTCTCAGCTGGTAGCAAGTCCAGTGTCTAAAACGTGCATGCATGCACACACCACACACATGTGCATGCACAGGAACTGGTGACCTTACCCCAAAATCCATGTGACCAAATCCATATGATTAAATGTGAAGGTTCACTGCATAATCCTGATAATTTGCCTTTTTATTCTGCATGTCACTTTTAAAACAGCAGAGGGGCACATGGATGGCTCAGTCTATTAAGTGTCTGACTCCTGATTTCAGCCCAACTCATGATCTCAGAGTCCTAGGATTGAGCCCCGCATCAGGCTCACACTGGTGTGGAGCCTGCTTAAGATTCTCTCTTCCCTTCTTCCTCTGTCTCTCCCCTACTCATGCATGTGCTCTCTGTCTCTCACTCTCTCCCTCTCAACAAATAAAAAAAAATAATAAAATAAAAACAGCAGAGAAACTAGAAACAGAAGAGATATAGATAGTAATAAAATGCTCTTACATGAGGCTGGGTTGTTCAGTTGGTTTAGTGACTGACTTCCATGTAGGTCATGATCTCATGGTTCATGAGTTCGAGGCCCACATGGAGCTCTATGCTGACAGCTCAGAGCCTGGAGCCTGCTTCAGTTCTGTGTCTCCCTCTCTCTGCCCCTCCACCATTTGCACTTTGTCTCTCTCTCTCTCCCTCTCCCTCTCTCTCTCTCTCTCTCTCTCTCTCACAAAAATAAACATTAAAAAATTCTTTTTAAATGCTGCTGTTTAATACTTGTCTGACTATGAAAATCTCAATTTTCTTTTTTAAATTTTTTAATGTTCATTTATTTTTGAGAGAGAGACAGATAAAGCACAAGTTGGGGAAGAGACAGAGAAAGAGACACAGAATCCAAAGCAGGCTCAAGGCTCTGAGCTGTCAGCACAGAGCCCAAAGTGGGGCTCAAATCCATGAACTGTGAGATCATGACCTGAGTAGAAATCCAATGCTTAACTAAGCCACCCAGGCGCCCCTGAAAATATCAATTTTCTGAACCTTAGTTTTCTCACCTGTAAAATGGTCTTTACGATGTATTTCGAAGGACTGTGGTAAAGAATCAAGACAACATTTGAAAAGCACCAAGAACAGTGTCTACATATTGTAGGAGCTATGAAAATGCTGGTTCTAATGCTACACTTCCTTGAACAGGCTTTTTCAGGGGTGAAAACAACACTGGCAGTCTTTTTCCCCAGAAACATTCTGAAACACAATCCCCCGTTACTCCTACTAAGAACAGTCAACGCATTGCTCAAAAGAGCTGCAGCTTGAAATTGCTTAGAAACGCGTGTGCGGTACCAGCCATGAGGCCCACTTCGTGTTGTGACATCGTGGACCAAAAAGTGAAGCCACACAGTGCTGGTCACACTGAGGTCATTTGCAGCCAGCATGAGCATCAAGTGGAGCACGTTGAACAGTCGGTGACATTTCTCAATCACAACCTGCTGGCCATGAAACTCAGCACAGGCAGCCATCATTTTCACCTGAAGAAAGCGACTTGTAAGGAAATGAAATAGTAGCTGTATGAATCCCAACCAAGAGATGAAAGAGAGAAAGGAGAGAGAAGAAGCAACTAGAAGAATCATCTGTGGCTTCCTGTGCATATTAAAGCAAAACAGTTGGGTGTTGGAGAGTCCTAACACAAGTAGGAGAAAGTCAAAATGCTGGAAGAGGAGAGAAAAGCTTCACTACGTAACACGTGTCGATCTTTTCCAAGGAGAGCCTAACATAGAAACCATTTCAGGTGAGTAATTGGAATAACGGCTTTCTAAGGTAGGCTTAACATAAAAAATGTGATTCAAAATATTATTATTCAGAGAGGGAGGAGGAAGAAATGAGGACAGAATATTCCTCACAAGTGACAAACATCAAGTGAACTGTTTTACAAAAAATTGCCTATTTAATCGTCACCAGCTAATTATTAAGTCATCAATATAACAGAGACTCAGAAAGGTGTATTACTTCAAATGAGGTCACACTTCTTACCTCCAGAGTTCTTGTATCTTTTTCTCAAAATTTTACTTATTTATTTTGAGTGAGAGCGTGTTCATGTGTGAGCAGGGGAGGGGCAGAGAGAGAGAGGATGATTGGGGGAGAAGTAGAGAGAGAAGCAGAGAAAATCCCAAGCAGGCTCCCTGCTGTCAGCACAGAGCCCATCACAGGGCTTGATCTCCATAACTGTGAGGTCATCACTGAGCTGATATCAAGACAGGATGCTTAACCTACTGAGCTACCCAGGCGCCTCCAGAGTTTTGGTATTTCTATTGCTGTGGTTCTCAAACTTGAATGTAGGTCAGAATCACCTGGAAGACCTGTTAAATCACAGACTGCTGGCCCCCTCCAAGGGGTGTCTAATTCAGTAGGTCTGGAGTGGGCCCAAGAGTTTACATTTCTCACCGAATAGGTGAGGTGATACGGATGCTGCTGGTTCAAGGACCATGAGACCCACTCCATGGGGCTGTAAAAGACCAAGAGCCATTATCTAGTCATAGGCCCTTGTTCTATCCCAGATCCAACTAGTCAAAGGAAGAATAGGCTGGAACCATGACTGGAATGATTAATCTAAGGAAGAAAAAAGCTGCTGGAGGGTCTTGGCAAGCCTTACATATACATTGCAAAGTATATTAAACAGCTTGTGCTGAAACGTATGCACCATCCTTTATGGCTCAGTAAAGACTCTGAGAAGACAGAGGAGGGATTCGAGATCTGATGGAAAAGGCCTGAGGACAGAGGAATTAGAGATATGGAGGCCGGACCTGGGGAGCAAGAGATGGAGTGCTGGGACATGTGCACACACAGGGGAGGCCCAGGGAGCCAAGGATGAAGGTATTAACAATCTAGTCACAGAGTCAGTGAGGCCCAGGGAGAGTCCGGGAGTAACACAGAACAGCCAGGATTTTAGAATCAGACTCAAAACACTTTCAAGTGTTAAGTAGGTCACCTGTTGGGTCAAAGTGCTGTTTTCCTATTCTGAAGCCAAACTAGCATGGCCTGGCAGAGAATGGTGGTATTCTCCCCCGTCTAGTCCTCTCCTGGGAGCAAGACAAACTTGCTACCGGAATTGTGATTCTATTTGTTGGGGGTGGCAGTAGGGGAGTGGGGGGCGGACTGTACCCAGCTTCATAAATCATGATTTGTCTAAAGGGTGATTGCCTTAGGAGTAAAAATGTAGCCGAGTTCAAGCCTGAGAGACACAAAAATTCTACTAGGTAACTTCCAGAAGTTATATTCCTTCGTGATAAAATAGTTTCATGAGGAAAAGATGCTGTTCCTGACTGATGGGGACTTGATGTTTACATCCACAGAAGCCATCTTGCAGACCTGAGGGGGAGACCACTAACAGGCCAAAGATGGCATTGCCCAGGGAAAAAGCCCATTGGGTTCATGAACGCCCTACTTCTATGCTTTATTCAAATGGGATCATTAAATGATTGTGTGTGTGTGTGTGTGTTTATGTGTTTTATTTTAGTGTTTAAGAAATTAATTGATACAACTGGGAAATGAGATGTGATCTTTAACAGGACTTAACAAAATTAAGGCCAAGGCTTTCACTGTTTTGGTGGCAAAGTCAGATGCTTTTTCTCACAGAACACCTGAGGACACAGTAAGTTTTCTAAATTATTAATCTCACCACACAAGTCCCCTCGTGAAACTTTTTAATGAAGTTCCTTTCTCTATAGGATTGAGTTTTGGTTCCTATAAGGTCCTTCACATTCTATCCTAGGTCTCCAGTCTGTTTTTCTACCTATGGTTACCTCCCCCCATTATGCTTCAGTCAGCTCAAATTTCTTGTTTTAGGGGGAGGTAACCACATTCTTACATAACTCAGTGCCTTGCAATTCTCTGCCCTCTTCCTTTCCTATATTCTACCTTCCTTCCCCTCACTTGCAGATCTGCCCCTAGGTAGCTTCTGCTAATCACCCAAGATTCATGCTGGCTCTGGGGCCCTTCCCTGTGTTCCCACCATACATCTCTTTACCATTCATTGGATTTAGCCATCACGTCGTTTTGACACAATTTGGTAACACGCACACCTCCCTTAGGAGATCACAAGATCTTTAAGAGAAGTATATTTCATTTTTAAAATATTTATAATGTTTGTTTATTTTTGTGGAGAGAGAGACAGAGTGTGAGTGGGGGAGGGGCAGAGAGAGAGACACACACACAGAATCAGAAGCAGGCTCCAGGCTCTGAGCTGTCAGCACAGAGCCCGACGCAGGGTTCAAACTCATGAACCATGAGATCATGACCTGAGCCGAAGTCAGATGTTTAACCGACTGAGCCACCCAGACGCTCCTCAGTTTGAATTCCTCATGCCTAGATACATAGTTGGCACTTATTACACTTTTTTTGACTAGAAATAAACTCCATTAGAATTCTAAACACATACCATGAAACTATATTCTACATCTTGTAGTTGACCATAACAGATACCTTTCAAGCTATAAGAAACAATGGAACCCCACTGCATGCACTATGGTGATTAAGTGTCATGTCCCAGGCTGTCGCTAACAACTGAAGGGTCTTCAGAAGCAGAAGGAAACCATGAGGCTGATGTAAGTTGTTTTCACTGGGAGTCAAAATCCTTTACCCTTCAAAAACAAATCATAATGAGAATAATGCCATATTTATTATAATGAGTATTGCCCTTCACAAAGCATTTTCTAAGTGCTTTATATGAAATAATCTGTCCAAGAAGCACAAGAGATAAGTGTCATCATTCTATTTTGGCAGATATGAAAGCACAGAACCCCTTTTCACTCCTAAAAGTCACCAAGGACTCCTAAAAGGGTTCATTGTGTCGGTTAAATCTATCACTATGTCTTTTCATAATTACTATCAATAATTACTGTGTTAGAAACTGAAAAATCAAAAAACCATCACACAGGAACATATTATTTTAGTGAAAATTAGTGTGATTGACAAAACAAAAACGTAATGAGAAGACTACTATTATTTTGCATTTGGGTAAATCTCTCTAATTCCCAGCTTCATAGAAAATAGCTGGGTTCTTATGTTGGCATCTGAATTCAATCTTTTTGCAACATCACATGTCATGGAAGTTCTGGAAAAGTCCACTGTATACTCATGAGAGACTGATTGTGAAGTAGCAAATAGTGTCAGTTTTGACTTTACCTAGGGATCCTCAGAAGGGCGCTTGGGGAACCCAAGAACCCCAAAACCATACTTTGAGAACTACTGGATTAGAATGAGAGAGATTCCATGGCCTGATGGAGCTCAAGCAACTACTATGGTGACTGAGCCAGGATTTGAGTCTGAGTCATCCAGCATTGGCCAGCACCAGAGCTGCATAGTAGAGAACCAGTGAGTTTGGGGGGGCCCAGCCTCGTATTATTGTGTTTGGTGAAGTGTGGTATGATGATGATTACACAACTCCTAACAGATCACTCACACGGCACAACAGGCACCACTTTGCAGTCTGACCAGAACATCAGCAGAGAGGAGGACCTGGCATGAGAACCAGCTGGGGACATGTGGGTGGGGCATTCCCGTCACGTATGAGACTGGCTGCAAACCCCGGCACACTAAGGAGAGGTCAAGGGTATTGTTGCCTGTGAAACTAAGAATTCTGATGGACCTAGTGGTCTATTTCTTGGAAACTAGGGCTCATATGATGGAAATCCAAAAATTCCATGTGCATCAATTATGCACGTGTTTTAATTGCATTTGTTTCTAACACAAGGAGAAGATCTCAAAACGATAAGAATTTCAATCTGAGAAGTCTCTCTAAAACAGCTGCCAGGGCATTATGCTGATGTGTGTCTAATGCCTCTGATGAAGCAGAAAACCCCACGTGCTTTCTAAGAGCTGGTCTGGGAAATGAAAGCATCACTAAGACAGACATGTGGGGGGCCAGGAAGCCTCGAGGAGGATATTTTATTTCTGTTCATATTTAATTAGACTTGGATATACTCTTAAAACTCATTTAAGTGGGATGATAGATTTAATTTCCATTATTGCCGTAAATATTTGAATGACAGATACTGTCAGGAACATGGACATTTCCTGGAGATTTAGGATAAGAAAGACAGTCATTCAAGTCAAGACTGACAGCTACAATATGGTGAGGTAACAATTACTATGGGATTAAACCCAGTGGGAGTAGCGGCAAATGCTGGCTGAGGGGGAGAAGTGTAAGTAATAAAGACTTGCTTTTGTTTTCTTTTTTCTTTTCTTTTTTTTAATTTATTTTTGAGAGACAGAGAGAAAGCGTGAGCAGGAGAGGGTCAGAGAGAGAGAGGGAGATACAGAATGCGAAGCAGACTCCAGGCTCTGAGCTAGCAGTCATCACAGAGCCCAATGCAGGGCTCAAACCCATGAACCATGAGATCATGACCTGAGCCAAAGCCAGACACTGAACCGACTGAGCCACCTAGGCACCCCAAGACTTGCTTTCAGAATGCGGGAGCCTCCACTAGTCCCTAAAAGGTGAACAGGAGTTATCAGATGAAGAAAAGAAATGGACATTGATAAACAACTCATCTATGTCAAGCACTGACCCAATAAATGCAGCCTCATTAAGATGTAATAACACCATGGGTTTGATATTCTTTTCCCAATTTTATGGATGGCAAAAAAAAAAAATGAGGTTCATAGAATTTGCCAGCATTGCCCAAGGTAAATGGTATAATTAGAATGTGAACGTAATCTGTTTGAGTTCAAAGCGCTTTGCATGGCAGCGTAGCAGAACAGAATGGCACGGGCACTAAGATGGGCAGACGTGTGATGTACCCAGTGTAATGAGGTGAACGTGTATTTAGGGACAGCTGTACATGGAGAAGCAGAGGGAGACACAACGAAGAGGTATGGAGGACTGCATCTCAGAGGCAATGAGATTTCTTCCGTGGGAAGGGCAGTGCTCATATGCACCTTTGAGAAAGGCTTTTCCTGTGGAAGGCAACATGTTTTTAAAATACTTGGTTTAAAAGGGCTGGGGGTTGTCTGGGTGATTCAGTTGGTTAAGCATCCAACTCTTGTTTCAGTGCAAGTCATGATCTCATGGTTCTTGAGTTTGAGCCCCACATTGGGCTCTGTGCTGATAGCATGGAGCCTGCTTGGGATTCATTCTCTCTCTCTCTCTCTCTCTCTCTCTCTCTCTCTCTCTCTCTCAAAACAAACAAACAAACTTAAAAAAATAAAATAAAAGGGTGGGGAAGGGGTAGTTATCCACTATTCATTTATTTTAAATTAGAATTGAAGGCTAAAAATAATTTGAGAGATTTTAAAACTAAAACATTAGGTTTATAAACACAAAGAAGTAAAAGATTAATCTGATGCTCTGCTCAAGTTTAAAGAACACCAAAGAGAAAACTGTTCTTCTGATCCAAGACTCTGGATCATAAACTCATATTTCAGTTTGTCTTGATTATGGTTGGAATGAAAATACAAAAATTTGAAGAGACACCCCAGCTATTTGTTAGAGCTTTCCCTTTAAGGCGGGCTCTCTAGGGAGGGGGGGCATTCTAATTTGGGATACAGTTGTTCCAAAGGCAAGCCTACTGCCAAATATGTTTATCCTAACCAAGGTCCTCCATGTTTCCAAGATTGGGCTTATAAATGGCCCATGCTGGCTGTAACCTCTTTGAAGGGCAAAACCACACAGCAAAAGGAGAAAAGAATTCAAAAAACCAGTGGAGTATTGATAGGACAAGTAAAGCAAAGAAGATTAATAACAAGAAATGGGGTTTATCCAAGCTGCAAATTATGAGTACAGAGTTGTAAGCAAAGAGGGAACATTCAAGGGTCAAAGAAGCCAATACTCTGGGTTGTTAAATTGGGAGGGTTGTAATAAATGGAAGCTCAGTATAGTGTAAAGGAAGCCAATGCTGAACAAGAAGAAATGGATAAAAGAGTGTGGAAAATCCCATGTATTTATATGAGATATAAATGAGTAAGGCTGATTTCTAGCATTATGTACTTTGTTATCTTTTGGGCAGATTCGGAATGGAAAGAGCAAAGCTGTATATCACCCTGGATTTAAGGGAGACAAATCCCAATGCTGAACATTAGTTTGGCTGCAGTCAGCTCTGTATAGAAAGCAGACCAGACTACAGAAATGTTCCCAATCCCAGAACTGGGCTGTTTTCTCATCTTAAACCGCATATGTATTGTTTGCATATGAGAAGAATGTTCTCTCAGTCATATGAGAGCACAAAGACAGTACCCCAGGAACAGGAGCATGCCAAGCACCCAGGTCTCAATTTCTCATCCTGTCCTCTAATAAAACAAGACAGATCTTCATGGACAAATAAATAGCCAACTCTAGGCCTAAGAGAGAAGACACAAGGTGAGCCTGGGAGAACTTAAAGGTCAGGAAGTAAATGCAAAAAAGAAAAAAAACCCCACATTATGGGAATATGTGGGACACAGAAGACAATGGAAGGATTTCTTCATTTACAAACCTGGAATTACTTGAGCAGTGAAACAAATAAAGCAGTATTGGGCTATAACCCCACATATAAAACAAGTACACATGGAGATCTGGGGCAATGACAGAATAGGAAGCGCAGAGACTCTGTCTCCACCTAGAAACCATTGGCCCTGGCAGAGCCTGCCTGATGGAACTTCTCTGGAATCTACTAAAGGCTGGCAATTTCCAGGGAAAGACTTAGATGGTAAACTGTGGTTAATACTGATCAATTTTAGCTCTCAGAGCACAGTGGCAGTTACCCATTACCCACACTCAGCCCCAAGGGACACAACTGTGTGTGTGTTCTCAGCTTGCACACAGCTGGCAGGTACCCGGATGTGTCCAAAGGTTCCTGTCCTCCAAACGCCAGGGATCTGTACTCTCATCACTGACTGCTGCTTCTGACTCCAGAGATGCAGAGGAAGAGGTGGGCCATTGCTGCATCTCCTCTATTGTTACAAGTCTCTTTCCCTCTAGCTGATTTAAATCCAGGAGATTTCAAGGGCCAGTGCCCTTCCTCCCTACCCCTTTTATTTTCCTCCTTTTTGTCTCTTGGTAGCTAGACTTTGAAGACACGGACATTGAAAAGCAACTGCATATATTGGAAAAATTAGAAAGTGACCACTTCTAATTTTTAATTAAAAGCACGGACTATGCCACATACCAGTAATTCATCCCAAAACAAGGAACACAGACTAAATCCCAAATGCCGGAGCCTAAAATCTTTACCCTTGCCCAAGGAAGGGAATACTTCAATACCTGAGCCTTTATTGTGTTGTTTTGTACTGGGAATTTTCTATATGGATTTGTTTGGGTTATAAAACAATTAGCAAACAGCTACTGTTGTGTTTATTTCCTAATCCTTACCTCTCTGCCCCATGCTTCATCTCCTCAAAATCCATTCCAATAAGTAAATAAGTTGGAGAAGTACTTGTTTAAAAAAAACGGTCAAATGATTTTTGGCAAAAGTGCCAAGACCATTTAATAAGGAAAAGGCAGTCTTTTCAAGAAATGGTACTGAGGATACTGTATATCCACATGTCCACATGGAAGCATGAAGTTGAACCTTTATCTAACCACAGACAACAATTAACTCAAAATAGATCAAAGATTTAAACATAAAATCTAAAACAATAAAACTCTTAGAAGGAAACATAGGACATAGGTCATACATTGGATCTAACAATTTTGTGGACATGACATCAAAAGAACCAAAGAAAAGCAGACAAGTTGACCTATATGAACACTTTAAAATTTTGTGCATCAAAAGACACTATCAATACAGAATGAAAAAGCAACTGACATAATGGAAGAAAATGTTTGCAAATCTTATCTCTGATAAAGGACTAATACCTAGGATGAATAGGACTTGTAAAACTCATCAACAACCACCACCACCTGCATAAAAGATGGGGTAGGGACTTGAGACATTTCCTCAAAGAGGATACACAAATGGCCAATAAGGACAGGAAAAGATGCTCAACATCACTAATCATTAGAGAAATGCAAAATAAAACTATGAGACACCATGACACCCATTAATCCTGCTACCAAAAAAGAAAATGTTGGTGAGGACATAGAGATATTGGAACCCCTTTGCACTGTGAAGGGCAATGTAAAATGGTACAGATTCTATGGAAAACAAGTATAGTGGTTCCTCGAAAATTAAAAAAAAAGGAATTACCATGTTACCAAGTAATTCTATGTCTGGGTATATACCCCAAACAATTGATATTTATTTATTTTTGAGAGAGAGAGAGAGAGAGAGAGAGAATCCAAAGCAGGCCCCCAGCTCTGAGCTGTCAGCACAGAGCCCAACACAGGACTCAGACTCAAGAACAGCAAGTTCATGACCTGAGCCAAATCAAACAGTCATCAGACTGAGCCACCCAGGTGCCCTTATACCTAAAATAATTGAAAGCAGGGTCTCAAAGATGTTTGTACACCTATGTTCATAACAGAATTGTTCACAATAGCTAAAGTGTGAAAGCAATCCATACATCCATGTCTAGATAAATGGCTAAGCAAAATTTGGTATATACCTACAATGAAATATTATTCAGTTTCAGCCTAAAAAGAAGGAAATTCTGACATATGCTACAACATATATAAAACTTGAGTACATTATGCCAAGTAGAATAAACCAGTCACAAAAAGACAAATGCTATGTAATTCCCCTTGTATGAGGTACTTAGAGTAAACAAAATCACAGAGACAAAAAGTAGAATTCTGAGTGCCAGCTCCTGGCAGAGGTGAGTGAGGGGAAGGGGTGTCATTGTTCAGTTGGTATATAGAGTCTCAGTTTTACAAAATGACAAGAGTTATAGAGATGGATGGTGGTGGTAGTTGTACAACATTATTAATGTATTCAGTACCATCAAAGTGTATAGCTAAAAATGGTTAAGATAGTAAATTCTATGTTACGTATATTTTGCCATGATAAAAAATTTAAAATAAATAAATATACATGAGTTTCCATGGATATGTGTAAAATAGTGAGTAAATAAATGGAGGGAAAGAGGAAATTCATCCATGCACAAGAGTTCCAAGTAATTTATGTTGATATTCTGCCTTATAGGAGGGAGAGCATAATCCTCATTCAAGTGTGAGTTAAGTATAGTTACTTCTTCTAAATAACTACAGTATGGATATGGCTTGGGGAGGCGGTGAGAAACCTTCAGTAGAAAGACTTGACAAACACTACCTCAACCAGGTGATCCATTATCGACAGTGATATTCCATGTTGATACTGTACCTTCTTGATATAATATGATTTAAAAAATAGTACTTTACATTTGCTCTCTTTCTTCCAAAAACCCATAATCCAAGTAAAACCATGAAAAAAAAACCCCAGAAAGATACCAATTTAGGGATGTTCTACAAAATTCCTGACTAGTACCACCCAAAAATGTCAAGGTCTTCAAAAGCAGATAAAGTCTGAGATATAGTCATTGCCAAGAGGGCCCTGAGGAGACATGACTGAATGTAATGTTCATATTTTGGATAAGAGCCTAGAACAGAAAAAGGACATTAGGTAAAAACCAAGGTAATCTGAATAAAGTATGGACTCCAGTATTCAGAGTGGTTGATTAATTTCAACAAATGTATCATACAAATACAAGAAGTTAATAACTGGGAAAGCTGTTTTTGTAATATTTTTATAAATTTAAAACTGCTTTAATTTCTACTTTAAAAAAGAGTCAGTTTTCCCACTCACACAAAATACCAAAGCTTATTTCCCTTTTTCCATCTACCTCAATTTTTGCCACATGCAGATAAGCACTTAGTGGAGTTTACAGTTGTGAAAGGAGTAAAGTGTGTTGGCAGGTCATATCTTGCCAACTTCATTTCATAGACTGAATGCTTCTCTAGCAACTAAAATCCATCTGAAACAGATTACACTTGTAATGTAAATTTTGAGTAAAGAATGAGAATATGAAGTCATTAAGAAATACTCAAAAGATGTGAGAGGGACAGGAAATACTTCAGCTAACTCACAGTGGCCACTAGAAAACAAGAAACCTCCATATTTTTCTTCCTAATTAATTCCACCGCTATGATCTACTGCCTGCTGCAGCTTCAACGAGATACATTCCCCTAAACGTCAACATCAAAAGCTCAAGGACACTGCAGCTGATAATACAGAAGTCATCAAGTCATCGACGTTCCATGAAGTTCCAAAATTTCAGGCACTCTACCAGCCTCCTACACAGAATGTGGTTAGCCATATAATTTGCTCCAGTCTTCATTGTATATATATAGTGCACAAGGCACAGAGCCACGGGCTTTCACTTGGCCTCTGTAATCACTCCCACTCCTAGAGGGACGTCCTGCCAGGAAAGATGTAGTGTCTGCCTCACAGCAGATAGAGTTTAAATTATCATTTAGACTCGTCTCTCTACATCTTTAATAATATGAACCAATGACAACAGGGACATAACATTCAAGAAATATATAAAGACAAACAATGACTCAAAGACAAAAGAGAAACCCAAGCTAAGAAATAGAAAACGTTAAAATGCTAGCTATTAATAAAATAAAGCATTTAAGCATATATTGAATTGATTAAAATACATAGCTGTAAGTCTGGAAATGAGGGGAAAAGATAACCATAAACCAACTCAAATAACCAGAATATATCAAGAAGACAAAAAGGGAAACTGTGAGAGAAAAGATCAGACATGGATGATGAATCTGGGAAGTTATTAGCCATATAATTAGGACACTGTAAGAGAAGGGAATAGAGGTAATGAAAGCAATTATTAAAGAAATAAAAGAAGACAAATGCCCTGAGCTGATGAAAAACTTTGTGTTCACATTGAAGGAGAGCTTCATCTATACGTAATCTAAGGAGTTTTCCTGAATTCTAAGAATAAAGGAGGAGATTTTTAAAACTAGACAGAAAAAGAAAGTATTTAAAAAGTGGCTTTAATTTTTAAATAAGCAAAAGCAAATGAACACAGGATGAATAAACTAATAAAGACAAGAGCAAATATTAAGATATTAGAAGGCAAAACATGTCAAATTAGAGATAGTTAAAACTGAGAAAACATTTATAAGCCTGACCACTTAAAAAGTACAGAGGAGCCTGGGTGGCTCAGTCAGTTGAGCATCTAACTCATGATTTGGGCTCAGGTTATGATGCTGGGGTCGTGGCATTGAGGTCCATGTGGGGACTCCATACTAAGCCTGGAGACTACTGGGGACTCTCTCTCTCCTTCTGCCCCTCTCCCCTGCTCTCTAAAATATTTTTTTAAGTACAAATATAGGGGCACCTGGGTGGCTCAGTAGGCTAAGTGTCTGACTCCTGATCTCAGCTCAGGTCTTGATCCCAGGATCTTGAGTTCAAACCCAGGATCTTGAGTTCAAATGCTGGGCGTGGAGCCTACATAAAAGTAAAAAAGTATGAAAATACCCAATGAATAATGAGAAGAGGATGCAACCCAGATACAAAGAAACTTATCTATTTATTTTTAAGTGTTTATTTTTGAGAGAGAAAGAGATAGCACAAGCGAAGGAGGGGCAGAGAGGTGGGGAGGGACAGAGGATCTAAAGCAGGCTCCCACTCTGACAGCAGCAAGCCCCATGTGGATCACGAACTCATCAACCGCAAGATTATGACCTGAACCAAAGCTCAAACAACCTAGTGAGCTGCCCAGGCGCCACCAAAGAACTTTATTTAAATAAGGCAATATTATGTGCAGTTTTATAACAATAAAATAAAAATCTGAATAAATTTGATAACTTGCTCAAAAATATAATAAGACAAAATTGAAAAGAAGTTAAAAAATCTTCATAGACAAATAAGCAGAGGAGATACTGAAAGCCAGAAACGCAACATTTTCAGTAAGTAAATATACCAAAATTCAAGCGTTGTTCACTTACAGTGAGATTAAGAGGGGAAAGACACTTTCTGCTTTGTACCTTTAAACATTTTTGAAAAACAATTTTTCTCTTCATATGCTTTATTTTATACTTAAAGAAGTAAAAAGAGAGTAGACAGTACTATTATTCATGAAAAGCTAAGAACTAGGTTTATTTCCCAGTTCATATATATTTATATATTAATTTATTCACTCTATGAATTGATGTTATATATGCAAATGAAAATTAATATAAAACATACTAATATGATGCAATATTTGTACAGATAATTATACAATGGGTTGTTTTAATATACAAATATTTATTTAAAGTTCTTAATTACTTTCGGGGTGCCTAGGTGTCGAGGTCGGTTAAGCATCTGGCTTTAGCCAGGTCATGATCTTGTAGTCCGTGAGTTCAAGCCCTGCACTGGGTTCTTTGCTGACACCTCAGAGCCTAGAGGCTGCTTCAGATTGTGTGTCTTCCTCTCTCTCTGCCCCTCCCCCGCTTGTACTCTGTCTCTCTCTCTCAAAAATAAACATTAAAAAAAATAAATAAATAAAGTTCCTATTTACTTTTGATATATCTGCCCAGCCATGTAATTTGTGGTATCCAGTCCCAATAAAAATAGGAGAGCCCTTGCTAAAAATTATTAAGAATTTCAAGACAGCAGAACATTAAACCAAGAGAGGGAGAATGAGCAGAAACCCCTGGGTGACTGTGCAGATCACACGCCCATGAGGATGGCCCCATTCCTGCTGATCCTACTTCAAGGGTCCATTCACACTCCGCCTCTTCCAGCTTTCTTGGTACCTTCGTTGAAATAAATCTCTTCCTTCTCTAGGGCTCATAAAACATAGTCCATTCTGCCTTGGGTTATGAATAGCTGTGAAGACAAATGCTACTCCCACTGTATTAGAGCTTTTTAAGGCTGATGCTTTCATCTGGGACATCTGAGCAGCCATGTGGCACTCAGCATAATGGCTCCCACATACCGCAGCCTGGAAAATGTTGATCAGAACTATCAAGAAATCACAAATCATTTGTTGAACTGAAGTAAACATTTGGAACAAAAACAAAAACAAAAACCAACAAAAAAAAGGAACCTAACTCCAACTTCCCCATTTGCTGATGCACAATTTTAAATATGTGATTTAAGCTCATTTAGTTGCAAAATCTTCATCCACAATTTTACATGGCTGGCAGTAGAGGCATTTAATATACTTATAAATAAAGGGGAAACAAGATGAAGCACTAGGAAAGATTTTATAACTGAAAAATGATTTACAAATACCCATGATAGGTCTGTCAGTTATTTTCAAAGGAATTTCTAAGCACAAAACTTTTTGGCATTTTTCTACAAGGGTAAATCACAGTTATTTGTTTAATATAAGAATTCCAGTTAACAGTAGCAAAGTGCTTTTCCCTATGCCAGCTTCTTATCAGAAACATATGTCAATATGTGTTTTTGAGTTCTTTATTGTAGATAACAAAATTCATTCTACCCATTTCAAGGGAAATTAATAAAGAATATTTAAATTTTTTTTAACATTTACTTATTTTTTTGAGAGACAGAGAGAGATCATGAGCAGGGGAGGGGCAGAGAAAGAGGGATACACAGGATCAGAAGCAGGTTCCAGGCTCTGAGCTGTCAGCACAGAGCCCAAAGTGGGGCTTGAACTCATGAATTGTGAGATCATGACCTAGGCCGAAGCTGGACGCTCAACCGACTGAGCCACCCAGGCACCCCATTAAAGAGTATTAATCACCACATTTGCAGGAGGGCCGGGCTCGTTGGCTATACCATCAGAATAATGCAGCGAGAAACCAGACTCAGAGAAATGAGCAGTCACCCCACAGACTGCCATAGCTTGACACATCATTTTTGCCATAAGCTCCTCTTGGCACTAATGTCACTAAGGCTTGGACCCGGGGATTCGGATCAGAGTACCTAAGCCCCTGTCACCATGCTTTCAGAGGCTGTGAGTGGCTGGAAGACTGTTGCCATCCTACATGGCTCATTTCTTTCTACCTCCAAGATTCCTGTGAGTCTGGCTCCTGAGAAAACCACAGTCCTAAACATAAGCTTAGCTGTCAGAGAGTCTGAGAAATGTAAGTTCCACTTTTCCAGTGTTTCTGGTACAGGCAAGCTGGCAAAACAGTTTGGAGTGGGAGTTCGTGCACGGTGTCTCCAAAGTGAAAGTGAGCAAATGTGACAACGACAAACAGAGGGAATGAGTTTCCTCCAGCCCGTTGTCCCCTCACCATCCCAAGCACTGAAATAGCGGCTGTAGTGGTTTTGACGCTGGCAATAGAGGTTTCTTTTCCCCACTGTGCACAGGCCATTCCTGTAGACATCAACTGCATGCCTGGGATAGTCGTGAACTGAAAGCAAGAACGCTTAACGACCAGGTTTCAGGTCCCCTCTGATAGAAGCTGCCAGAGGGAAATATGCAGACAGAATTACGCCATGTGGGCTCTAAATGTCCAACGCAAAATCCTCATGCATGTGAATGCCAATCAAAGTGTGAATTAGAGGAGCCAAATAAATCTAAGGCGCCACACTGGGGAGTGATGAAAAGGGAAGAGCCTAGTTGTGCTGAGGGTGCAGCAACACCGCAGGAATCAAAGGAAGAGAGCTAGACTGAGCATCATACCACTTCAAGGAGCTTCATGATCCTTATTTATAAAGAAAAGATCTCTCTCTCTCCTGTCGTGTTCCAGATTAAGGGAAAGGAAACAGAAGTGAATTGACTGAGGTCTTTTTGCACAAGGAGCTGAGCTAGATGCATAATGATAAGGGAAGAGAGTTGGTTCACAAGCACACATCATCTTAAATAGCTCCTACCCCGCAATGAGTTCACGGTGTAAAAAATAAAAGGGAATATTGTATAAATATAAGGGTCATATTAAAATAAGAAGTTGCGAGGTGGCTGGGAGGCTCGGTCCATTAAGCCTCCAACTCTCGAATTCAGATTGCATCATGATCTCATGGTTCGTGAGTTCAAGTCCCACGTGGGGCTCTGTGCTGACAGTGAGGAACCTGCTTGGGATTCTCTCTCTCCTTCTCTCTCTGCCTCTTTCTTTCTCTGTCAGAATAAATAAATAAACTTAAAAAAATAAGAAGTTGTGTTCACAAATAATTAGAAAAAAATTTAGGAATTTCTGATCTACACAAAGTTAATATAAACATTAAGCATACTATAATGTCCAACTAATAAAACAAGACACCTTCCAATATGCATACAGGATTTAGTGAAAAATGCATCTATGCTGACTACATTAAAATGATGAGGATGATGATGATGTTTCTCTTGATTCTAGATTCCCCTTTTTCCACTTTACTTATGCACACTCTATATGGGTTATACACTAAAAGTCCACTTTACCTGAGGATTTGTTTATATATTCATAGACAAAATTCATTCTATGACTCCTAGGTCCTGGAGACACAGGTCCTGGCAAAACCTCACTGAACATCAGAGATACGGTCCCTGTTCTCAGAGGGCTCATATTCCAGCAGAAAGGAGAGGTAGCCACCATATTTTGGAGAGGCCTATTCTTTCCACACAGCTTCTGAACTACATTTAAACTAAGCAGAAGGAGACGGGAATGAAAAGGATCCATTATGAATTCATTATTATATATTGTTATATTGTAACATATTACATTAACCATTTATATATTACAAATATGTGAACAAACCACTATTGGTCAATAAAAAGAGGTAAAATTAATTCCAGTTATACAGAAGGGGACATACTTATAAAAGAGGTGACACTTTAACTGGCTCAGAAAGAATAGGTTGAATTTGGACACAGAATTCTAGTCACAGAGTAGGCTCTTAACAAATGTATGTTGAATAAATAAATGAATAATGGGAGAAGCACTCTAAGAGCACAACGCTGTAAACACAAAGAATTGGGAAGAACTGCACAGCCTACATTTGAATGAATGCATAATTTTTAAAAATTTCAAATACCCCCATGAAACCCAATGCGAGTCAATATGGAAGAATTTTGAGCAGAAAAGTAAGACCAAGGCACTAAAGGAAAACATATTTAATAATAACAAACAGACCCTATTTTAACCCGCAGAGATTAGTGAAAGTGTCCTTTATAATTAAAGGTTATGCAAAAAAAAAAAATTCTGCTTCTACTTGCAAAGAATTTAGAGCAGCTCACCTGTGTTTTACATGTGTAATTTGGATTAAGGGCAAATTAAATTATTTCCACTGCCAATGACTTTAATCAAATTCAAGGTCTAAGTTAGTGCTTACACCATAAGTGAAATATTGAAAGGAACCTCGGATTTTTCTTTGTTGCCTTGAAAACCAATTCTAAACACATTTACGAGGAGGAAGTATGGGGGGAATCTGGGTGGCTTGGTCAATTAAGCCTCCAACTTTGGTCATGATCTCATGGTTCATGGGTCAAGCCCCACATTGGGCTCTGTGTGGAGTTCTGTGCTGGCAGCTTGGAGCCTGGAGCCTGCTTCAGATTCTGTGTCTCCCTCTGTCTCTGGCCCTCCCCTGTTCATGAATAAGTAAGTAAACAAACAATTACCAAAAAAAAGGAGGAGTAAGTATAAGAAAATAATTTATAGTTACCTGCCAGCTTCAGCTGCACGAGTTGTCAGATGAGCAACAAATACAGAATCAGTAAGAGAAGGTCACATGGAAGGGAAGGAAGTCCTCAGGCTCATTCCCAAGTATCCCGTCCCTTTTCCTCTACCCTCCAGATCCTGGGCACCCGGCCCTCAGATGGAAGATCCCAGCTCAGAGAGTTAAGAATGTCACTCTCAGATACTAACTCCACAGCGGAGACCCTGAGGAGACCATGTGAACCACATCAACCTTCCCCTGAATGGGAAGAAGACTTCCAGGTAAGAAGAAATTTCCCTCCTTGGAAGTGTCTCATGCATTGAAGAGACCATAAAGGCTGCATTTCAAGCCTGTCTGCGTAGTGCTACGTGATCTTGCACCTCCCGCACTCATCTTCCTTTTCAGTCTACAGAACACGAGATACTCTGGAGAAAACTGAGATTTGGATGACTAAATAGCATTCCACAAAGTCACAACACAAGCAGCAGAGGTCAGACTGAAACACAGGTCTCCTGGTGCAAGGCCATGCTTCCACCAACTTTGCAGGCCCCTGGGGGCACCTCACTCACTAGCTGCGGCCCCCACCACCCCCCGAGGATGGGAAACACCAGCCCACTTGCTACTGAAGGATTGGAGCAGAATTTGAGGAGATGGCTGCTGGGGACAGATGCAGACTTTCACTTACAAGAGTGTGAAGGTGCACTCGCCAGGGCTGCCTGGACAGTAGAGAAAGCAGAAGTAACTACAGGGGGGAGCCCCATACTTCCCCCCACAGCCGGACACAGATCCTTCAGTTTGTACCAGGCCCACATGGACCTGCTGGAGGAAGTAAGGCTGCTGTCATATTGAAAAAAATGTATCTCAGGATATCCTTTCTGGCAAGAATGAGCTGGCTCTAGCAGACAGAAGCTGGAGTAGTGCCATCAGATGAGGAAGCTGAGGAGGGAAAGGAGGCAGTCAACAGTCAGCTACAGACCACATCATTGATGTTCTGGAGAGTTCCCCTGGAGGAGCTCCAGTAGGAACTCAGAGAAACCCATAAAATCACGTTGGTGGTTGGGCTCTGGGACTCTGTAACACCCAGAGGGCATCAGTGTCTAAATAAGACTGCCCCCATTCAAGTGAGACCTTCATTCTACTCTCCTCTGTTTCAAATCTAGGTAAGATGGACATGAGTGCAAAGCAAGGTTACATCAAGGGGACCATGCAAGAGCTGCCCACAGCCTTCCTCCTACTGAAAGTGTGCAAGGTAAGTCAAGTCTGAGTTCCGAGTGAGGATGAGATGGGGTGACAGGGAAGCTTTACACTGGACAAGAAACTGCCTGGCAAATGGGGTATGCAATAAATCATGGTCATTATTATTCTTTTAAAAAAATGTTTTAACTTTTTTTATTTATTTTTGAGAGACAGAGAAAGATAGCACAAGTAGGGGACGGTCAGAGAGAGAGAGACACAGAACCTGAAGCAGCTCCAAGCTCTGAGCTAGCTGTCAGCACAGAGCCCAACACGGTGCTCGAACCCATGAACCTGAGCTGAAGCCGGACGCTTAACTGCCTGAGCCACCCAGGCACCCCCACAGCCATTATGATTCTGATAGCCCAGCCTGTATTAGTCCAGTGCAAGTTCACAGAGATAGAAGAATGAGTTGCATGTTACTAAGTGCCCAAATCAAAAGTGTACACGAGTTACAAGGCTTCACAGCCCATGCTTATCTCAGAGCCCTGTGCTCTGCTACCGGTCTCCCTGGGGAGAATTGCTCTCTTTTGTGGGAGCCCGCGTGTGCGAGAATAAGATGGCGCCTGGATCGGCACCAAGCTCCCCGACTCATGTGAGCCATCTCCCCAAGACCGCGGGGCGGGGCGGCTCTGGCCTGCCTGACGTTGCCTGCTAGCTAAGCACCCGTGAGCCAATTAAAGAGCGCCACGCCACGGTTATGCCCTCCCACTTAGTGGAGGATATAAGGAGGAGGGGGAGGGAGAAGAAGAAAGAAGAAATAAAGCCCAAGTCTGCAACGAATCCCGGTGTCGCGTCCTTCCTTCCCGCCGGCGGGTGAGGGACTCCGACACTCTTTGTTCCTGGGATGACAGGGAAGGTACCTCACTTTTCAATCCTACCACTTACCCTGGTGGAAGTTCATACATTATCTGTAAAGACAGCAATTTCTTAAGTCTATGTTGGGAGGAACATGAGGTATACATGAACATTCTCCGTTCCACATTACACTCAGGAAAAAGGGAATCTAGGAGGAGTAGGAAAACCACTGGTAAAAAGAATGCTCAAAATTGTCAGAACACAGAACACCACTCAAATTGGGTCTGGCAGACAAGGCAACATGAGGAAGAGATGAAAAGTTCATGTTCAAGCTGTCTGCATGAGGTTTAATAGGACTGTCTGTCTGAAGCCAAATTCTGGCCCCACATAACACGGA